>SKCR01036333.1:0-79086 GCA_019454045.1 Zanthoxylum bungeanum | reverse complement strand
TATACTGGACTCCATACCGATCAGTAATCTGATATTGCAATTGAACCTTCAAACGGTAATATAGTCGTTTGTAATACCCTAGTATTTCCGACGACTATTATATTATAGAAGACATAATACAATATATAATCATGTTCAAGTGAGTATCTGCTCGTGAATTATTTTTCTGAACATTCGATGAAATGTTTTGCAGTTCCGATACATAATTTATTTTATGTTCTATTCAGACAGCCCTTTGTATTTGGGCTATAACTTGTTCATACGATCTCCAATTTTTATGAATTTCATATTTTCAAAAGGTAAGACCAAACCTACAATATTTATGTTGGCTAAGTTTCTAAATTTGAATCAGAAGTAGGTCAAAAATTATGATTTTCATGGCTGCTATAGTGAAATTCGAGAATGAGCTAGAATTAGGTGATGTGGTAAATTTTGGACCACTTAATTTACAAATAAAAGTCAGCCTTATGCACTATAAATAGAAAATACTATTCATCATCTTCTATTCTCCTTGAAGGTACGAATTTGGCCCCAAAATAACCTCAAATTTCCACAATCCTCATGCCAAAAGGTGAAGGAAAATCGATGATTTTAACTCCTCTTCATGCAAGTAAGCTTATTTTTCTTCTTCCTTCCTCTAATTTTGAGTTTATGACATGAATCTTCTTTCCCTAAATTCAAACTAGAAGAACCTTAGAAACTTATGTTTTTACATTTTAGTTTCAAAAGTGTTGCTAGAATACATATTTAAGCAATTCATGATAGCATTGGTTTGAGCTTTTTTTAAATGCCCAATTTTTTCCCCAGTGATAAGGGATGTCCAATACTTTTATGACTCTTAGGGGGGTGTTTTTTTTACTTTGATGAAAATTAATGGTGAAGCATTCTTGGAATGATGATTGATATAAGATAAATTTGATTAGTGTTAAAAACTTCTGAAGCCCTAATATTCATGCCTTGATCAAATGGTATATAAGTAGTTGGGGATTGAATTGTTTCTTGTGTATTGATGTTGGAGTTTAGAGAAGTGCCTATATGAAGGAGTTATGTAACGACCGATAGTTCCTACCACTGTTGTATTATAAACTGTTACATCGTGGAGCGAGTGTTACGTAATATAAAGTATGTCTGAGTATATATATTTATACATTCATGGAACGACTTTGGGGATAAACGGTAAATTCTTCGAAAAGTCTACAATATTCCATTCGGACGGCCCATGGTATTTGGACCGTAACTTTCTCATACAAACTCTTATTTTTTTAACTTTATATCGTCGGAAAGTTGAGATCGAGATCTAAATCTTTTGCGTTGGATATATTTCCAAATTAAAATCGAAAATGGGCTAACAATACAGATCAAAAATTTAGATGAATAGTACCCGAGGGCATTCTAGTAAAATCCATAAGCTTCTACACTCTTCTATTTTTTAAGGCAACTATATAAGGGGTTTACTATTCATAAATTCATAAATTTGAAACAAAAGATGAGTAGAAAATGGAAAGAAGAGAGAAGAAGGAGAAGAAGAAGAAGAAGATAAGAGAAAGAAGAAAATGGAGAGATGAAAAGAAGAAAGAAAAGAGAAGGAAGAGACAAGAAAATATGGCATCCTTGGAACCTTGAAAGATAAGGAATTTCACAAAGAAGAGGTAAGATCCTTTTCACCCAAATTATTGTGTGTTAAGTATTGATGTTTTGATGATTTTAATGTGTGGTGATTTGAGTGTGATCTTGATTAAATGGTTAATAAGTAAGAATATAAATGTTGTTGTGTAGGAATCAAAATTTGAGGTATTGAGTTAATTAGGGTTTTTTTAGATTTAAGAAATTTACAGTTTGCTTTGATGATGTTATGATGGGTGAATATAGATAGTTGTATAAAAGTTGAATTAAGGAAGAATGGAAGTGTGTTTGGGGCATGAGGACATGAAGAAGTTAGATTCAGGCTTCAAATTGGCCTTGCGTAGTGATGTAAATCACCATGTGTCGCGACACGTTCTGGGTAACTTGTGAGGATTTATTTCTAGTTTGCACGCATCGCGACGCGTAAAGAAATTGCGCCGCGACGCCCACGGTAAAAGTGTGGGCACGTTTCTGGTTGATGTGCGTCGCGAAGCGCAGCGCTCTGCATCGCGATGTGAGAATAAAATATTACCCGATCAGTTTTAAGCCATCCCAGTTTTACCCGAACACATTAGAGGCTACCCTAGGAGTCTCGTATCAACTCGTAGGTGCATGTTACATCATGTTAAGAATACAATACCCTCAGAGCGATAGTGCTTACTAGAATAAGCAAATTTTAGTGTAATTCCAAAGTGCATTTCTTAGTCTTTTACTGCTATAGTTATCCAAATGTAGATCATCGCAGGAACCGGAGTTTCCTCAGCAAGCGAGTAATGCCAACTAGATTTCCTAACAGTGAGTGGACATTCTTCTTTTAAATTGACTTTTACTTAGTTATTTTTGTAACAGACTTACTTTTACGCTTTAGGGCGTTAGATCATTTTTATGTAGTTATTTTACAAAAGTTAATGATTTGGATTATATTTGAGAAAGAAATGATTTTCAGAAAATATTTCTTACAGTTTTGAGATACTAAGCACAATTTTATATTTTTGGGGCATGAGGGAAAAACCCACCCCAGTATGTAATTTTATACAGTTTGGAATTGACGGTCAGAGAATATGTGCACATGTAGAGGACTGAGGGGACGGTGATACGTAACGCCCCTAGATCTTAGTTCAGGGCTAGGGGGACGGCGATACGTAGTGGCATGCTTTGAGGGACGACGATACGTAATGCCCCAAAGTCATTGATTTGCACTTCTGGATCTAGTTAGGCGTATAGGGGATGGCGATACGTAACGCCCTCATACGTCAGGTTTTTCAGAAACAAAAATCACTTTTTCAAAGAAAGTTTTCAGAAATAGAAACCAATTTTTTAGAGACAGTTTTCAGAAACATGTACATAGAAAAGTTTTCAGAACAGTTTTCCGAGAGGTCTTAGAAAAAATTAGTTTTTCAGAAAGAAGCCCAGAGTTTACAGACAGAAAAAGAGTTTTGATATAAAGCTTATTCTTGAATTTTTGATTTTAGAACCAAATATTTTTACAACGGTATTTTAGTTTTTCCATCCCCTCACTTAGATAGTACAACCACTCCCAGTTTTCTTGTTTTGCAGGTATTCTCGGAGGACGAGTTCGGAAAGGACGGATACTGTTGCAATCACTAGGGTTTGAAGCCTACCAATCCAAGTCAAAGAGTAAAAGTCCAGTTGGAGTCGGTCAGAGTCAAAAGAAAAGTTATGTACTAGTATTTGAATTATATGTAGTCATTGTAAAAACAAGTGTTTATGGTATACAATTAATGTTATTGAACTTGTTTTCCATGTTGTTAAGTTTGGGCATTGGTTCCATAAATAAGGATTTGATTGAGTAAAGATGAATAGTGTAGTTTATAGTTAGAAGGGTAAAGGCTCAGGGGAATAGTATGGCCTATTCCCTGCTGGTAGCATCTTCTAGATCGGGGATTTTACAATGATGGTATCAGAGCATGGTCTAGTGAGTCAGTGACTGCAGTGGATAGAATGATGGGGTCTTGTATACATAATATGACCGGGATACTTGTATATGGGGCACGATCTCTCCAGTATCTGATCCTCGAGTACGTCCTCAAGATCCATAGACAGGTTAGTAAGCTTTCCCAGATTATTCGAATAGTATTCCTCGTGAGAACAATTATATTCTAGATCCAAGTTGAGAATTCCCCTGTAGTTATTCTGACCTATTACCAGAAGTACAAACGAGCTATGAAATCAGACAGTAAGATTCTAAGAAAAGATATCCAGAGAGTGGGAAGAAAGAGCTATAAGAAGTAAAGAAGTATGCATAGTTAGTTAACCAGCTGGAGATGAGAAAAGTAAGGAGACAATAAGAAATAGTAAAGTTCAAAGGATACATACCCATGAAAGTAGAAAGAGAAAGCTAGAAAGAAAAGACTAAAGGGATATATAGATGATCAAAAGAACATGTAGAAAAGGTTTACGCAGTCAGAGTTAGTAAGAGGTATAGAAGCAGAAACAGATAAATAAGGATGTATCAGAATCTATAGTAGTAAGGGAAGAAGTAATGATGCTTAAGCAACCAGAGTAAGAAGAAATAGAGATACATAATCAGATTGATAAAGAAATACCAGAATCTATAGTAGCAATGAGAATAGGAAGAGTCCACGTAAGTATTAAAGTGCCCAGCAGACATAAGATTCCTTCACTTTTCAGAAATTTCTTTGAATAGATTTAAAATCCTCAGGTGCCTTATATAGACAGCGAATTCCCCAAGTAAATAGGAATAAATAGGAAAATAAAAAGAAGCGAGAGGTCGAGGTCAACCTAGGAAGTTCCCACGAACAAAGGATTCCAAAAAGGACATAAAGAACCCCAGATCCCCAAATTCAGATCCAGGCCCATAAACATGCAAATGAAGGTCATAAATAGAAATGATTAGTTACATTATCCTAAGAAATCCGATGAAGACAAGATCCTGAGCAATCTAGTCTACCACCGCTTAGTGATACCAGTTAAGAAAGATGTCCTAATGGAATCTAGCTCATACCTGCCTTACATGAGAAATAGACTCTACCAGGACACATGGTACTGGAACGAGGATATAGAAACTCATCGAGATATACTATGTTTACCCTAGTCCCTACCAGCATAGATATAGATGACTGTAAGGAGCCGATGAGAGTTCATCTTAAGAAATGAAAGACCTCGGAAGGTAAGTTACCCATAAAAAGTTTAAGAAAGTCTTCGAGGATATAAATAAGAGAACCCAGTAAAGTCAAAGATTAAGGCAAGTGAGAGAGAGAGGTTGCAAGATTAGTAGGAGTCCACATATATACCAAATGTAGTTAACCTATAGAACAGCCCAAGTTAGAAGAAATCCGTGAAAATATACAAGGATAAATTCAAGAGGTTGGGGACATTTAGGAGTGAAAAGAGTATCAGTGTAGACAGTAGAATAGAGTGCCAAAGTCAAAGCTTATAGCAAGAACATATAGACGAAATCTAGGAAGTAATCAGGAAAATGAGTCTCCATTAGTATTGACAGTATAATGATGAACTCTTGTAATTAAGTTCTTATGTTTATGTTTTTGATTCCTAAATACTCTTCAACGTTCAATACAATTGATATCTTGATGTTCTTTATTATCTTTCGATTATGAATTCGGAGATTGTGTTTTACCAATTTACATATAGGAATAGTCATGCTTCTTTTATGTGTGATTGGGGAACCCAGTTGTGACTGGTAATGTTGTTTTATAAGTTGATCTTCTGTTGTAGTATTGCCCGAGGGTATATTGTCGACATTAGATAGGTCATAATGATAATATTATGTGTTGTTAACATAGAGAAAGCAATTCATCGATTACCTTAGAATTTAATATGTTTCAAATTGAAATATCTTCTGATTGTTGGTTTGGGATTTGGAACCTTATGTTCATGTAATTAAGTTCTTATGTTCATGTTTTTTATTCCTAAATACTCTTCAACGTTCAATACAATTGATATCTTGATGTTCTTTATTATCTTTCGATTATGAATTCAGATATTGTGTTTTACCAATTTGCATATAAGAATAGTCATGTTTCTTCTATGTGTGATTGGGGAACCCAGTTGTGACTGGTAATGTTGTTTTATGAGTTGATCTTCTGCTGCAGTATTGCCTGAGGGTATATTGTCGATGTTAGATAGGTCATAACGATAATATTGTGTGTTGTTAACATAGAGAAAGCAATTCATCAATTACCTTAGAATTTAATATGTTTCGAATTGAAATATCTTTTAATTGTTGGTTTGGGATGTGAAACCTTCAATTAAGTAATAAAAGGAATCAATTACTGAATATAAGGATTCGATACAAGAGGGATTCTCGACGCTTTGCTGTTTTTCTCTACTGATAACTCTTAAGTAATTCTCATAGTTTTTATTTTACATTACAAATTCAATCCATATGTTTAATCAAGTTATTACTAACGTTTTCTTTAAGTGAATTAGTTCCTTATAACCATCTCTCTGAGGAATCGACACCCCAACTATACTGCGATAATTGCAAGTACTTTTTGGGCGTAATCAAATTTTAGCGTCGTTGTCGGGGAAACGGTTTACAAGCAAAAGGAGCAGGTTTGCTTAGTCAACAATAAAGCGGTAAATTTGTACCATTTTACATTATTAGTTATTTATTTTATTTTTGTTTTAGTTTTAGTTTTTATTTTAGTTTATTTTTTATTTTTGTTTCTCATTTTATTTGTGTTTAAGTGCATGCCTAGACTTAGGGATCGATTTGGTAGGTTTGTTAAAATTGAAGAGGAAGAGTCAAACTCAGAAAATATATTTGAAAACTTTTTGGCTGCACCATCTATATATAGCACACACAACATGAGTGACTACGAGATACCACCCATTACGACTCTTGAGGAGTACCTCCATCCCACTCGCGCAGCTACACCATCATGCATAATGTTTCCTCCTAATACACCACAGATAAACTTTAAACCTGAAATGATACAGTATCTCTCAACCTTTCATGGTTTGGAGAATGAGAACTCTTATGTGCACATTAGAGATTTTAAGAAGTCATAGCAACCTTCTATGACCGGTTTGGGACTACAGACACAATTAGACTTAAGTTCTTCCCTTTTGTCCTTAGGGATAGAGCTAAAATCTGGTTGTATTCTTTAAGACCTCGTTCAATAGGATCATGAGGTGAGATGACACATGTATTTTTCAATAAATATTTCACACACCATAAGACTAATGCCTTGAAAAGACAGATCTCTACCTTCTCCCAAAAAGACAGTGAAACCATTTATCAAACTTGGGAGAGGTTTAAGGAGATGTTATCTAGTTATCCTCACCATAGGTATGAGAGTTGGCGTTTAGTGAGTTACTTTTATGACAATTTAACCCCTAGGGAGCAGCCCCAATTCATTGAGACAATATGCAATGGTGAATTTATCCGAAAGGACTCTGATGAGGCATTAGAGTACTTAAATGACCTAGCCAAGAAATCTCACACTTGGAATGGACCCAATGCCATGGATAGCACTGATAGGACATGTCTCACTCCTTCTAGCGGAGGCATACACCACTTTAGGGAAGAGGATAGTCTTAGAACACAGGTTGAGCTATTAACGAGAGAGATAGAAGCTTTAAAAACCAAAGATAGCAAAACTATGCATGTGGTAGCCCAGTTAGAACCTAAAAGGGTATGTTTTATGTGTAAGGGGATTTACCATCTGGCCCAAGTGTGTCCTTTATATGGTGAGATTAGGGAAATGTATGAGGACCAATGTAATATCGTAGGGATGTATAAGAAACCTTATACACCATATTCTGACACTTATAATCCTGGTTGGCGGAACCACCCAAATTTTAGTTGGAAACATAAGTCTCAACAGCCCACTCAAACATCACGGCCTAGAAGTTACAGTGCCCCACAGTATCACACATCTGCCATTCCTAGAAATTCTTTAGATGACATTGTACACGTATTTATAGAACCCCAGAGTAAAACTAATCAAAGGTTTGAGTCATTGATAGCTCAGGTAGTTGAAGACAATAAGGAGATTAAGAGTCAAGTCTCTAAGTTGACTAATGTCCTGAGTATACAAGAACAAGGAAAGTTTCCATCTCAAACTCAGCCAAATCAACATGGGCAACACATGGTACATGCTAATCATGAAGCATCCAATGTAAAAGGTGTTAATACTATAATCACTATGAGTGGTTAGGAGGTAGGCTTGCAGGACAATTCCAATATTATAGGTGACCCCAAAATAGTAGTATAAATACTCATGAGAAAGAACAAGTGCCACATATCCCATTTAGTGTACCTTTCCCTCAAGCCCTTAGTCCTATTGCGAGAGCTACAGACATTAATGGTGAGATCCTAGAACACCTAAAGCAAGTAAAGATTAACCTTCCTCTGTTACATGTGATCAAACAGGTTCCCACATATGTGAAGGTTTTAAAGGATCTATGCACCATGAATAGAAAGCACCATGTGAAGAAGACTGCATTCTTGACAGAACAAGCGAGTGCAATGATTGACCAAAGGGCCCCACCAAAATACAAAGATCTGGGATGCCCCACTATTGCTTGCCACATTGGCACATATGAGTTCGGTCAGGCTTTATTAGATTTAGGTGCTAGTGTTAATCTCATGCCATATTCTATTTATCTACAGCTCTAACTTGGAGAGATTAAAACTACATATGTGGTTTTACAATTAGCTAACCGCTCTCTCAGAAAACCACGGGGAGTAGTTGAGGATGTTTTACTACAAATCGATAACTTCTACTATCCTGTTGATTTTCTAATTTTAGATACTCAATCTGTGGTTAACATTGAGTCAAAAATTCCATTTATCTTAGGTAGATCTTTTCTTGCTACAGCTAATGCCCTTATCAATTACAGGAACAGTCTCATGAAGATATCATTTGGGAATATGACACTGAAGGTGAATATTTTTCATGGTGAGAAACAACCACGGGATGACGATCAGTGCCATTATACATATCTGATAGACACAGTCTCACCGAAAATAGCTTCTTTACAACATGAACCTCGCCCTTCCGATCTGGACGTAATCCCAAAGAACCGTAAAAAGAGGAAATAAGAGTTAGTGCTCACTTAAGGATGATCCCTGGAAAGTTAAAAAGGCGGTTGATCTAATTTTTCCTTCCGTGCAGCCTAAAATTTCAACCATCAGTAGACCTTGGGGGATTGATGGATACAATACAGCAGCCAGCCATAAATTCCTTTTCATGCCTTAATCACCAAGGTCCACCGAAGAAGAAAGAACATGGGATTATTTGGTCCGCTACATGGAAGCCACCATGACACTTGGGAGATTACGTCTGGCTGAAGACGTTAAACTTAGCGCTAGCGGGGAGGCAACCCTTGCATCTGCATTTATTTTATTTTTTTCATTTTCTTTACTTTAGTTTTTATTTTATTGTGTACTAATTACATGTTTTTATTTGCATGAGTATTCACGCAGGTGTTAGCGCCAACCCACGCAGCTCATACAACCAAAGTCTCACCAGCAGAAGCTTAATCAACTCCATGTCTGGTAGTGTTGTTCCTCATTCATTTTTCTTTATATTTATCTTACATTGAGGATAATGCAAGTTTAAGTGTGGGGGTGTACACATGTACTGATAATACCTGTTATAAAGAAAAAAAAATTGTTTGTTTTTTGTCATTAATAGTAAAGCATAAGTCCAATGATGAGTATTGTTTGCTTTAGGATGAAACCTTAGAAATGATAAGTTCTTTGATGTACCTTTCTCTGATGCTTTGAGTATTTAATCTAGGTTAGACTCGTAAGCACTTAACTATAGGTTTTTAACAGTAAGAACCTAGGTAGTTGGTAAAATGAATAGTTGAAGAAATTGCATGTCGATGAATGACTGATAAGTGCATGAAAATGTACTTTGAACATCACTAATTCGGCTTGATTATCATGTGTTTAATCTTAATTATAGTTTATTTTGTGCTTTGTTATTAGGAAGCAATGAAACATGGATATTGAAGCAATTACGCGTGTTTCAGGACCTACGGACACATCGGAAGCACGCAGGAAATGAGCAGAAACGCATGAATCATTATCCTGAAAGCCTGGCCACGCGTTGCAACTCGGAGATGTTTTTTTTCAGGGTTTTGATTAGTTCATATTTTATGCACACAAAGACTTCAGGGCCCCTCTGTAAATACCCAAGCTCATCCATAACCCTAAAAGAGAGGGGGAGAAACAGAGAGAAAACACACAATAAAGATTAAAAACATATTTGAGACTGAAGAACGAAGAAACTTCATACCGGAAAGGATGATGCTGCAATCTCTTTAGGCTATGTCTCTTTCTTCTATGAAGAACTAATCTCCTATGCAAAACTAAGGATGAACTCTTGTATTTAAACTCTAATATTCATGTTTTTGATTTCTGAATGCTTTTTAATGTTTAATACAATTGATGATTCATTGTTCTTTATTATCTTTTGATTTATAATCCAGAGATTATGTTTTACCAACTTGCATATAGGAATAGTCATGCTTCTTCTATGTGTGATTGAGGAATCCAATTGTGACTAGTAAAATTATTTTATGAGTTAATCTTCTGTTGCAGTATTGCCTTGGGTATATTATCGACATTAGATAGGTCATAACGATAATTTTTCGTGTTATTAACATAGAGAAAATAATCCATCGATTACCTTATAACTTAATATGTTTGGCATTGAATATCTTCTGATTCTTGGTTTGGGATGTGAAACCTTCAATTGAGTAATAAAAGGAATCAATAACTGAATATAGGAATTTGATACAAGAGGGATTCCAGAAGCCTTGTTGCTTCTCTCTATTGATAATTCCTGCATATTTTTCATAATATTCACTTTACATCACCAATTCAATTTATCTATTTTCATTAAGTTATTGCTAACGGTTTGTTTTAATTAAATTAGCTCCTTGTAACCATCTCTCTGAGGAATCGACACCCCAACTATACTGCGATTGTTGGATAATTATGACCTATAGCATCACTATTTGTAAAAGACATTGTGGTTTTTGTACAAATTAACTATGTGACAAAGGAAATTGCTATTTTATCATTTTGTAATTAGATTACTTGAATATATAAATGATAAAAGTCCTTATAATTAGTTCTGGATTAATAGGATATGAGACAATATCAATCCACGTAAGGTTTAATCATTAAATATCTCTAGTCGTATATTTCGAGACTAGACATCAATAATGCAGAATAGACTAGTATTGCACTTGTGCGCGTTATGGAAGCGTAACAGTATAGTTCTCATATATTTGGGTTTTGGATACTCATGCAAGTGTAATATGAGGATCTGTTTGCCGATGGTACGGAAACAGTTTCGCTCTGGATAGACCCATCAGAATCTCATTGGTAGTATGACTCTGTGTCTATGGGAATCCGAATCAGGGTAGGTGTATGTGGTCTTAACATGAGACTTGCATCGCTAATACTTGCGACAATCAGTACGCTTTGGTTTTGGTCGTCCGGGACTTTAATAGGTTTTGTGTACGCCTCTTCTGGGTTTATTGAGAATCGTAGTGTATTGGGTGTGATGTCAAGATGGAAGTATCACTTCAGTCATATGGAGATGATGATCACGCAGGGATACAAAACTGATACTCTAATATATTGCAACTATCGGGATAATATGACAAGGTCATGATTATCCGATTAAAGAGACTAGTTGCTAGTGATCTGATATATGCTTCGTATGGGGCATACACAATTCCAGCCCCAGGTCTAGCATGTGACATCCGATACTGGATCGTAATACGCAATACTTAGTATACTACGCTTGATAAATATTATGTATTCCTTAAAAGAATATTTCTAGAGAATTGGGTAGGCACAGTGCTTTGCTAGAAGCCAACCATGTCTTGTAAATCAGTAAGAACGTGGTACAGGTTACGCACGTGTTCGGATAGTCCGACGACCGGATTTACTGTCAACATATCCAGGAATCTCATGGGTCACTTCCCAAAGATTCACCGATGACATTTGACTCGAGCAGAATTAATCTGGGATTAATTATGAGAGAGAGAAAATCAATCTAGGATTAATTGCGGCAAGACTTTATCTGGGATAAAATTCGATTAGAAGAGAGAGAACGATTATTTGGAATTAATCGATTAAATAATATATTCGATATATTAATTGAAATTAGATTTCAAGCGGAATTAAAATTGGATTTTAATTCGGGCAAACAAATTAATTTAGAATTAATTCGTAAGCTACTTTAATAATAATTTTGCAAGGCATAATTATTTAATTAAATTGGATTTAATTATGTCGCAACGGAAAATTTGTTAATTCGGAATTAAACGAACCCGAGCCCGAGCGAAGTTACGTGTTGAATTGTTTGACTTAAATTCGGAATTTACAAGTGGTGGGACCCACTTGACTTACATCAACTAGTTTGACTAGTGATGGAAGTGGTTAAGGTTGAGTGAAAGAATTGGATTGCTTATTATACACCCAATCAAAGTCCAACACACTTTATTTTATTTTAATCATTTGGAATGACATATACCAACTTGGATTTGGTAAAGGTAATAGATTTTTAGAAAATTAAATACACCAAAAACAAACATCTTTCTTCCTGTTTCTTCTTGCAAAAGTCGAGAGCTTCTCCCTCTCCCTTAGAATTTTTGTTGCAAAAATTCAAGTGAGCTAGCACTTCCAATAGTGAATCAAGGTGATAGGGAAATCAATTCCTTGAGTTTGGAACACAAAGCAAGCTTGGAGCTTCAACAAAGGATCAAAAGTTTTGAACTTCATGCATCCATCAAATCCGATCAATGTAAGTCTTCCGCAACTTCTTTGAATATTCACACACCGAATCATGATTAGAGATCCTTGGCACATTCTAGGAACACTAACAATGGTATCAAGAGCCTTTTCTAAGCATGATTTAGTTTAGGGTTTATATACTTTAATTTGGGATTTTTTTATGTTTTGAGCATGACTTCTTCAAATTGGTTGTTTGGTTGAGCTTTGATGATGATGAATAGGATTTATGCATCTATAGAATTGAGAAAATTGGTTGGATCAAAATTTCCTTAATTCCCCAAGTTTGGCCGAAACTATGACCCTAGTTGTATCATGGTGATTTTTTGATTTTAGACCATTGGATGTGTTTAAAGCATGAGATAAATTGATTGTTGATTTAATTGGATTGAAATCAATTAATTGTAATTTTATGCCTAATTGTCGTGAGACTTAGCATGTGAAATTGATTTATTTTGCTTCAATTGTGTTGGACATGAATTGAATATATTAAAGCATGATTAATTAGTTTAATTGATGTTTTGGAAATATTGATTTAACTAATTAATTATGGCTATAAACTTTAATTAAAATTAATGTGAAATTTGGAATTTTATATTAATTAAAATTAGTCTTTAATTTTGAATTGGGCTAATATTATTGTATTTGAGCTTAATGGGCTTGGTTGGGCCAAGCTTGGTTTAGGACAATTGGATTGGATCCAAATTGGGCCTAAAACCATTCCATAAAGTCCAAATATAATAATTGGGCCTTTATAATTTAATTGGGCCTAATGGGCCTAAATTGATTTTTGGCAAAAATGGTGATTCCTTATTGGGCCTTGGCATCTTGGATTGGATCCATAATTTCCAAAGCCTATGCCTTAAGAATTAATTAAATGCCCATTAGACTTTAATTAAATATACATTGGATGTTAATTGGGCCTTTGAGACCCATTAAGATTGGATTTAGAATCTAAGTCTAAAAGGCACATAAATAAGTGTAATTATTTAATTTAGAATTAAATTAGAATTAGTATTGAATACAATTAATTGGATTTAAAATTATAGTTCGATATAATTCAAGAATACGCATTTTGAGTGCTTATTCTTAAACGAGTTGGACTCGCGCAAGTCAAATCGTTGTTTGAACATTGGATGGTCATTAATTCAAAGATTAATTAATTGGATTAGATTGATTGAATAACATGCTTTGTGTGAATACATGGATGTATTGTATGAATAATGTATATCAGATGGATATTAGAAGAGTGAGGGCAATTTTGAAAATTATTGCAATAAATTTAGAATTTATTAAATTGGACCTGCGTGTCTGACCGGCGTAATCACACACGTATAACGCAAGCGCACGTATCGTTCAAGTAGTATAAAAAAGTATCGATCCCACGAAGACTTAATACCTAAGCTATTAATTTATGAAGTTAAATATTTACAAGTTTCTAATGGATTGGTTATTTGATTGGATGATGACTTTAAACTTAAAACAAGTAAATGAAATTACTTGAAAGTAGATTTACGAAAATTAATTTTTATAAAACTATTCAGGGTTGTGAATCTTTCCAATATCATTTTTAAAGATGAAGTGGTTATCTTATGGTTGTGTAATATATCAATTTATTAACCTGGAACACGAAATTATGTAAAAGCCTCTTCCGATGGTGATATACAAATACCCAGTGTAACCCGATTAATCATATTCCTATGTCAATTAAGTTATATGAATTCATTAAGATTAAGTTCCAATTATGGCTACCCCCGCCCGACAGGTATATTCCTATCTTGTAAGGAAATCTATTAAAGGGTTATATATCCTCAAGGAAGATCGTGGGCTATTGAGTCTAAGGTCTTTAACCTAAAATCTCTTTTCGAAGTTCATTTTAAGTTTACCGAATCAATCTTATTAATGGCCAGTTAACAAGAGGCATTAAGACTAAGACTCAATAAATAAACCTTTATATTACCCAAACCATAATTTAACCCCTTATAAATCGGTGATATTGGACTTCATCACAACCCCAGATAACTGACTTATTTACGACACATATTTATGGGTAGTAAAAACTTAAATAAAAGAAAAAGACATAAAGTAAATTGCTGAAAATTAAATACTGAAAAGTAAATGACTGAAAATTAAATGCTGAAAAGTAAAATGCTGAAAAGTAAATGCCGAAAAGTAAATTGCGGAAAAGTAAATTGCTGAAAAGTAAATTGCTGAAAGGTAAATTGTTGAAAAGTAAATTGCTGAAAAGTAAATTAAGTTAAAGTACAATAAAAGAAAATGATGGGGTTAGAAGATCCACTTTTATTACTACTATTTTAGATATCTCCCTTAATATAATATATTAACTTTGCATGATAATTACCAACCAGCCATATAGGCGGTATCCTGATTAAGTCAAATTAATAATTAATTACCAACCGACCAACCAGGCGGTATCCATGTTTAGTGAGGTTAAAACCAATTTATAATTAATTACCAACCGACCAATATGGCGGTATCCTCGTTAAGTCAGGTTTTAAATAGTTATTATATTATAATTAAGGGAGATTAATCTAAATAGCAATAATAAAAGCTTTACCTTTTACCCCAGCAAAGGGGAGTTACCTACTCATTGCGTAAAAAGTAAAAAAAAAACTGAAAAGTAAAGAAAGGAAAATATTGTGCGTAAAAAGTAAATTACGGAAAGTAAAAACTGAAAAGTAAAGAAAAGAAAGTGCGAAAGCGAAAATTAATTACTGAAAGCTGTAAATAAACAAACAAGATACAATCTTCTTAGTTATTCTTAAGGAATTTCAAAAAAGAAAGTATGAATTTACAAATGAAATGGCTTGGTATTTATAGGCAAAATTTTACCTCCATCAAATCATCCACCAAATCCATTATTAATTGCTCCACTAATTGCTCCACCAAATTCATTATTAATTTATATCATGTTTGGTGGGAGCTTGACTATTTTTATTTTTTATTTATTTATTTGCTTTGAAAATGACTTTAATAATTACACATAACACACTTCCAGATTTTTCATCAAATTCGGTTATGTAATCTTCATAATTCGAAATTATTTTATTCTTCAAAGTTGTAGATCTTTGAGTCTTCTTTAATCTGGAACTTGAATCAGCTCAATCTGATATCGGAGTAAAACGTTATGCCCAAATTACGAACGTTGCGCTGATTGGAATTTCTGAAACTACACTTCGTTAGAACGTCCTTTCAAGTTTCCAATCTCCAAAATTAATATGTCAAGTCCAATTTTTTTGCCCTTATTTGACCCATATTTCGTCCTAAATGATTTCATTGGGTCCCAATATTATTGTATCTGCAAAATAAACTAAAACACATCAAAACATTCATCAAACCCGAGAAACTAAACAAAATATTAAGTAAAAGGGACGATAAATATTGATATATTTTTTGCTCATCAGTGTCCAGCCTATTATCTCTATTCTCTTTGTATTTCTCTTCTCACCAATTCCCCTCAATGTTAATGAGGTTTCTTTATTGTATTATGTTATTGGGTAGAAGTTAGAATAATGCTAGCGGGAGAGAGGAAAATGAGAGATTTGTTCTAGGAAAAATTTGTTAAATATCCATTCGTATATCATTATTATTTATTTCGCGCCTTATTATGCTTTTAGAATGCATGCTTAAGGGTATATGATGAGACCTAATCAAAGATAATAAATTGGTTGTCAATTTACGCGAAAAACCCTCAATACAATATTAAACAATTTCCTTCCATTAAGTGGTTCTCTCTCAAGATCCAAGATTGGCATTGGTTGGTTGGCCAAAGTCAAGATCAATGTCCATCGAGGATGTGTTTGAACCCCGAAAGCTTTGTTCAATATCGCATGTCTTGGGCGGTTTTGACTTGTTGGCCAAAGTCAATGTCACTTTTAGTTCATCGACATGGATTACGAAGTTTTCCCACTGTCAATGGGTCCCGCTTAACTGGAATCATTAAGCTTGTTGAGCCAAAGCCAATGCTTAGTTGATTCAGAGGAAAAGGTTAGGAAATATATTGGATATATTGACATATATATTGTATATATGTTTCGAACTTGGAGGTCCACCTACCGGATCTAGGAATTGGATGAGATCCAATTGATCTTAGAGATCTACCTAGTTAAGTTTCATACAGCTTGTTGGCCAAAGTCAAGGTTGTGTGTTATTTAACGGGATCCTAGCCCACTAGGAAACTAGGTTTCCCGAATACTCAACAGAGTGTTAGAGGCTCGCCGAAAAATAGTGGGAGGCCAGTATTGAATTTACAATTTCGTTTAAATACTTGCCAAATACGCGCTTTCAAATTATTTTTGTCATTATATATTTATATTAGTTTGACTAATATTTTATTATTTTCTTTTAACTGTTGGACAGTACCCGAAATCGTTGATTGAATAGTTAGACTATTGCAATTCAAGATGGCTGGAAAGATCAACGTTAGGGACATTATCATGGGCGAAAATATCTTTAATGGGGTGAAATTTCTTGACTGGGATATGAACCTCAGGATTATCCTGGGGGCTGAGAAGATGCTCTATATGATAGAGAGACCTCACGGGCCTAAGCCCGGAATTGAGCAGCCACTTGAGCTTGAGATTTGGAAGACTCACAGTGATGACAACTCAACTGCTCAATCTGTCATGCTTGCTGCAATGACCCCATAATTTCATCGTCAAAACAAGGGATTGGATCCCCACAAAATGCTGTTGAAATTGAGGGACCTTCACCGATCTAACCTTAGATCGCAGAAGTATGCATTGTAGAAGAAGCTCTTTCGCTCTCGAATGTCAGAGGGTACATCTGTCGAGCACCATGTGTCGCAAATGATTGCTGACATCGAACAACTGGGTCAGCTAGGCATAACCTTTGAGGTTGAGACTTCCACAGATTTGATCTTATAGTCTCTTCCTGAAAACTGGAGCGGGTTCATCATGAACTACAATATGATGAACCAAGAGAAGACTCTTGGAGAGTTGATGGCGATGCTGAAAGAAGCAGAAAAAGAGCTTTTAAAGGGCAAGAAGCGCGATAAGCACTTCGCTTCGACATCTCAGAATGCCAGGGCTGTTAGATAATTATGACCCATAACATCACTATTTGTAAAAGACATTGTGGTTTTTGTACAAATTAACTATGTGACAAAGGAAATTCCTATTTTATCATTTTATAATTAGATTACTTGAATATATAAATGATAAAAGTCCTTATGATTAGTTCCGGATTAATAAGATATGAGACAGTATCAATCCAGGTAAGGTTTAATCATTAAATATCCCTAGTCGTAGTATTATCGAGACTGGACATCGATAATGCAGAATAGACTAGTATTGCACTTGTGCGCGTTATGGAAGTGTAACAGTATAGTTCTCATATATTTGGGTATTGGATACTCATGCAAGTGTAATAGGAGGATCTGTTTGCCGATGGTACGGAAACAGTTTCACTCTGGATAGACCCATCGGAATCTCATTGGTAGTATGAATCTGTGTCTATGGGAATCTGAATCAGGGTAGGTGTATGTGGTCTTAACCTGAGACTTGCATCGCTAATACTTGCGACAATCAGTACGTTTTGGTTTTGGTCGTCCGGGACTTTGACAGGTTCTGTGTACGCCTCTTCTGGGTTTATTGAGAATCGTAGTGTATTGGGTGTGATGTCAAGATGGAAGTGTCACTTCAGTGAAGTTACATGTTGGATTAGCCGACTTAAATTCAGAGTTTAAAAGTTGTAGGACCCACTTGTCTTACATCACAAGTTTGACTAGTGATGGAAGTTGTTATTTGGTTAAGTGAAGACTTGTTTTAACTTGTAAAATACTCCAACCAAATCCAACAAAATTTGTCATTTGGAATGACATATACCAACTTGATTTTTTGGTAAATCATAATTTGATTTTTGAAG
This sequence comes from Zanthoxylum bungeanum, assembly GCA_019454045.1. Lineage (NCBI taxonomy): Eukaryota > Viridiplantae > Streptophyta > Magnoliopsida > Sapindales > Rutaceae > Zanthoxylum > Zanthoxylum bungeanum. Next base: position 60,785 of record SKCR01036333.1, on the reverse strand, counting down.
TCAAATACACAACACAAAAAGGAAAAACTCTCTCTCCCTTTCCAAGCAATGCCGAGAGATTCTCCCTCCAACATAGAATTTTTGTTTCAAAAATTCAAGTGAGCTAGCACTTCAAGGAGTCAAACAATGTGATAGGGAAACCAATCCTAGAGTTTGGAACACAAAGGAATGACTTGGAGCTCTTCACCAACATCAAAAGTTTTGAACTTCATTCATCCATCAATCCGATCAATGTAAGTTTTTTCCGCAACTTCTTTGAGTATTCACACAAAATTTCATCTTAGAGATCCTTGGCATGTTCTAGGAACCCTAACAATGGTATCAATAGCCTTTTCTAAGCATGAAATGAGTTTAGGGTTATATACTTTAATATGGGGTTTTTGTGTGTTTGAGCATGATTTCTTCAAATTGTTTGTTTGGTTGAGCTTGGATGATGATGAATTAGATTTATGCATCTTAGGAATTGAGAAAATGAATTGGATAAATTTTTCCCTAAATTCCTAGCCTTGGCCGAAACTATGACCCTAGTGTATGTAAGGGCCCAATGGTAAAATTGACATTTTACCCCAGGGCCAACCATCAAGCCCGAAGCCCATTAACGAATCCAACCCAAAAGATTAAACCAAGAGGCTTCACGGGCCCAAACCCATCGTCATCAGGGGAACCAACGGACACCAGTTACCAGATCAAGAGGAAATCTGAACTCATAAACATCACCATAAAGTCGTCAGTTACCAGACATAAACAATCAATTAAATCACCAGTTACAATAACTCCAACGGACAAAAGAGAGACCCCATATCAGGAGGCTTATAAAAGAGGAGGCAAGGCATAAAGAAAAAGGGACATTTTTGCACGATCACCTATCACCGAATAAATTATAATACCCTGCCCTCATGGCAAACAGACGGAGACTGAGGTAACTTTTGGCATTGTTCTCCTTACTTCAGACTTTCCATATTGCTAACTTGAGCGTCGAAGTGCCTACGACTTCCACCACACCGGTGGGCAGTAACCTCCTCACTCTTACTACCCTTATTTTGCAGGTTCGCTAGTGCCATTCATTTTAAATCTCGATTGTGGATCTCGGCTGAAATCAGTGTCCACAATTTGGCGCCCACAATTACGGATTTTTTCAAAAATTAAACCCATTAAATTCACACACTACGAGCAACCGATAATGGCCTCAAACAATGATCAGACGCCGGATCCCATGGTTGCACAACTTACCATGCTCCAATAATGTTTACAAGCTTTAGAATAGGAAAATTTGACAATGCGAAATTCCAACGTACGCCTACAGGAAAAGATGGAGCAGTTGTCATCCAACCCTCAGAATAACAACATTCATGGTCATACCAGCAATCCAAGCGATCAAGGAAATCTGATAATCCCGCCCCCATCAGATGGGCAGGACGATAATAATCTACCAATTTCACATGGCCCGAACTCCTCTATCGATCCCACTCATCAAATTGCCTGCTCCATGAAAAGAGAGATGATGGAATTCAAGAAAGCAATCATGTCCAGACTACCGGGGGTAAGGTTGCCAATCAGAAAGAGCAGAGCTGGAGTAATTTCTGATACTCCATTTGTGGAGTCAATTGTGGTTGTTGAACTGCATCAAAAATTCATCCCGCCCGAGATGAAGTTATATGATGGGTCCACCGATCCAGACGACCACGTAATACATTACAAGTACAAGATGATGTCGACCGGCTTGTCCTCAAACCAATAGGAAGCTGGAATGTGCAGATGATTTGGGGATATATTGGCGGGGTCTGCCCTCACTTGGTTTATTAACTTGCCCTACAGATCCATCGAGTCCTACCAGCAGCTGGCTGACAAGTTCGTGCAACACTTTGCAAGTTCATGCAAACTAGAGAAGACTTCAGACGATCTCAATTCCATCTTGCAAAGAAAATGAGAATCTCTACAGAGCTACGTGGCTCGGTTCAACAGGGAAAGAATTAATATTTTGGATCTCCACCAACCTACAGCGGTAGAGGCCTTTCGGAATGGACTGCTATATGATAGTGGACTTGACAAGAAATTAACCAAGTTCCAATGTTACACCATGGACCAGGTCATGCGCGGGCCCAAGCGGAAATAAGATGGGAAGAGGACAAAAGAAATCAGAGAAGGGATGACGTTTCGAATACACGGGTTGATAGAAGGCCTATTGCTCCCAGACGACCCGACATGGTTATTTATTCTCATAAAGAAATGAGAAACCAATCCCGAGAAGAGCGGAAGCCTTTCTACAAAGATATTGACAGGCGACCAAGGCAATACAAAAACCGAAAAGAAACACCAGCAAGCAAACACAGGCTCCCGGACTACAACTTTACAATTTCCCTAGGGGAATTGGTATCAGTACTTAAGAAGATGGGGAGTGAAGTGAAGTGGCCTCCATGCTCCAGGGACGGCTCTACCAAAAAAGACACTAGAAAGTGGTGTGAATTCCACTGAGACTACGGCCACACGACAGCAGAGTGTGTAGCCTTGAGATTGGAGGTCCTGTAACTATTAAACAAAGGATTTCTGAGAGATTTGCTCACTGAGAAGGGGAAAGCAACCTTGGCACGAAGGGACGAGAGAGATGGTCAAGGAGAAACTCCAACTCCACCACCACCAGTTAACAACATTGTTAATGTTATTTCGGGAGGGTCAGAAATCAGCGGAATATCGTATTCGGTGACTAAACGAGATTCGAGAGCTCTTACTAGCAGTATTTCTCATACTACAATGGTTGTAGAGACGATGTTCACCAATTTGACTATGGAGTTCCTAGACAACAGAGATTCACACAATTTAAATCCTCACCACGACGCTTTAGTCATCTCCTTACAAGTGGCAAACTTTATGATCAAACGAGTGTTGGTCGACACAGGCTCCTCAGCCAATATCATTTTCGCTACAGCCCTCGCGGATATGGGTACCGAGTTGGACAAAATAAACAGACGGACGACATTGTTGATTGGGTTTAGTGGAGAGAAAAAATTCACAATGGGAGAAATATCACTCCCAGTCTACGTAGTAGGAATCAATAAAATGACCACGTTTTTGGTATTGGATAGCCCATCAGCCTACAATCTAATCATTGGCAGACCGTGGATTCACAACATGAGGGCGGTCTCGTCCACCTATCACCAAGTTATTAAATTCCCAACCAAATAGGGGTTTAAGAGATTAAAGGTGATAGAGCTGCATCCAGAAGCTGCTATCAGACGACATTGAAGGTGAAAGTTGAGTCGGCATAGCAATTACAGGGTGGATCTCGTGGTTCGGAACTGACACTACCAAATCTAGAGGAGCTCGACAAGGTCCAGATTCACCCTCAATTTGCAGATTACAAGGCACTGATTGGACCTAACTTGGATCCCAGATTACGAGCCGACCTAGTAGAATTCCTGAAGAAGCGACAAAATAGTTTTACATGGTCTCACAAGGACATGACTGGAATCGACTCTGAGCTGATTACTCATGAATTGCATGTAGATCCAGACCACACCCCGGTGAGGCAAAAGAGAAGGAAGTTCGCCCCTGAAAGAAATCGGATAATGATGAATAGGTTCAGAAGTTGTTGCAGAATGGAACGGTCAGGGAAGTGCAATTTTCAGAGTGGCGTGCAAATGTTGTCGTTGTGAGAAAAAAGAATGGAAAGTGGATAGTCTACATCGATTTTACGGATCTGAACAAAGCTTGCCCAAAGGATTCATTCCCACTACCACATATAGATTCGATGGTCGATGCTACAGCTGGACATAAGTTGTTGAGCTTCATGGATGCGTATTCAGGCTATAACCAGATCATCATGCACCCTGACGATCAAGAGAAGACAGCCTTTGTCACTAACCGAGGAATTTACTGCTACAAGGTTATGCCTTTCGGCTTAAAGAATGCATGGGCAACATACCAACGACTGGTCAATAAGATGTTCGCCAGTCAAATTGGGAAGACAATGAAGGTTTACATAGACGATATGCTGGTGAAGTCTGTTAAATCGGATCAGCACCTCAACCATCTGGAGGAAGCCTTCAACATTATGGACAGGTACAGAATGAAGTTGAACCCAACTGAGTGTGTGTTTGGTGTTGCCTCAGGGAAATTCTTGGGATACGTAGTCACTCGACGAGGGATAGAAGCGAATCCAGACCAGATCAAGTCAATCCTCGACACCCTCTCACCTTCCAACCCAAAGGATGTCATACGACTAGCAGGAGGATTGTTGCATTAAACAGGTTCATCTCGAAATCCACGGATAAGAGTTTTCTGTTCTTTTCAGCTTTAAAAAGGCCTACAGCTTTGAGTGGACTCTCGCTTGTGAAGAAGCGCTGAAAGGGCTCAAGCAATATCTTACAACTCCACCTCTGTTGTCAAAGCCACTCGACAATGAGAGGCTTTATCTCTACTTGGGAGTATTAGAACACGCGGTTAGTGCAGTCTTAATAAGAGAGGAGGTGGAAACCCAACTCCCAGTCTACTACGTAAGTAAAGCATTGCTGGGAGCAGAATCACGCTACCCGTTAATGGAAAAGTTGGTATTCGCTCCAATTACGGCTGCAAGAAAACTCAGACCCTACTTTCAGGGATATACGATCACAGTATACACGACATATCCTCTGAGAAGCATACTCCATAAACCAGAACTTTCAAGGAGATTAATGAAGTGGGCAATCGAACTTGGGGAACACGATATATCGTACATGCCTATGACCGCTATCAAATCTCAAGCTTTATCAGACTTTGTAGCCGACTTCACTCCCGGCCTACTTGTTACAGCTGAAATCAAAGTCTTCTCTATCCGTTCGATGATTCCTTGGAAACTCGCAGTCGACGAATCCAGTAACAAAAAGGGGTGCGGTCTTGGGATTATGATTACTACTCCGGAAGGCGACATTCTACAACAAGTAATCAAGTGCGGATTTAGAGTGACCAATAACAAGGTAGAGTACGAAGCACTGATTGCAGGGTTGTCCTTAGCCAATGAACTGGGAGCCAGGAAGATAGAAGTAAAATCTGATTCTCAATTGATTGTCAACCAGATCCAGGGGTCATATCATGCACGAGGTCTTCAAATGGCGTCCTATTTACAAAAGGTAAAGGATATTCAGTCGACATTTGAAGAATTCATTATAACCCAAATCCCAAGAAGTGAAAAATCCCAAGCAGATGCTCTGGCCACCCTTGTATCAACAATGGAGGGAGACAAACCACACACAATACCAATAGTATATTTGAACTGGCCGGGTTTTGGAAGAAGAAGAAACAATTGTCGCATCGGTCGATTCAGGTGACACTTGGATGTCACATATTATTAAGTATTTGTAAGAAGGCGTGCTTCCAGACGACAAACCGCAAGCCAAAAAAGTCCAGAGATAGTCTGCAAGGTTCGTAATATTCGATGGTCAGCTGCTAAGAAAATGCTTTCAGGGCCTTACTTGAAGTGCCTCACACGCGACGAAGCACAACATGTGTTAACAGAGCTGTACGAAGGGGAATATGGGAACCATTCCGGTGGCATGAGCCTAGCTCTTCGAGCCCATTTGACGGGATACTACTGGCCGACAATGAGGTCCGACTCAGCTGAATCCACTAAAAGGTGCGACAAATGTCAAAGGTTTGCTCCAGTTCCACATCTCCCACCAGAAAAACTCAATCACATCATCTCTCATTGGTCGTTCATGAAGTGGGGAATGGACATCGTAGGAAAACTTCCAGTCGCACCAGACCAATGTGTCTACATGTTTGTGTTGACAGATTATTTCTCGAAATGGATCGAAGCTGAATCATTCACCAGAATACGCGACAAAGATGCACAAACATTCATCTGGAAGAATATCATCTGTCGGTTTGGCATACCGAGAGAAATCGTGACTCACAACGGCTCTCAATTCATCAGCCATCAATTTCAAGACTTCTGCAGGAATTGGGGCATAAAATTGAGCTTTTCAACCCCACGCTTCCCACAAACGAACGGCCAGGCCGAATCATCCAACAAAATGATTCTGAATACTTTGAAGAAGAGGTTAGAGAAGGCTAAAGGCGCTTGGGCGGATGAACTTCCAGGGGTGTTGTGGTCATACAGGACGACAGCTCATTCTTCAACAGGCGAAACCCCATTCACACTGGCATTTGGAACGAAAGCAGTAATACCGATAGAAGAAGCCATCCCATCCCCACGGTACCAATGGCTCGATGACGAAACAAATCGACGGCTCATAAATTTCAATCTCGACATGATTGATGAATTAAAGGACCAAGCTTCCATTCGACTGGTTGTTCATCAACAGAGGATGGCCAGATTCTTCGACAAGAACGTCAGGAGCACGATATTCAAGGAGGGAGATTGGGTCATACGCAGAGTATTCCAAACACAAAGGAGATCAGAGATGGAAAGTTGGGACCAAACTGGGAAGGTCCGTACCTCATCACAAAAATTGTCAGGAGAGGAGCCTACAAGTTGCAAACCTTGGAAGGGAATCTTGTCTGCAACAGTTGGAACACCGTTCATCTTAAGCGGTTCATCTGGTAACACTTAAGTTTTGTTATTTTTAGATGTAGTACCTTTCGCAGTACTTAGTTATATTTCAAAATATGAAATAATGAAATTTGTAGAAGTCATTCGATTGATTGCAATAAAAATTCATCCATAAAAATCATTCGTCTGTGACTATACTTCATACGAAAAAATAATGTGCCTTGTTCAAAATATCGGCAAACCACTTTTCCATTCTACAAAGCAGTTTTTACATTATACAAAATGTTAAATTAAAAAAAACATAAGTACATTAGCATTTAAAACCCTTAAATTTCAAGCGCACTGGTTGGTTCTTCTTCGACAGCTGCGAGAACGCTGGTAGGAACATCTTCTTGGGCTTCGAGCTCCATCCTCGTTTCAGTATCGACCTCAGTCGGTCCAACATCTTCTCATTCCTCAAATCGCTCTTCGGCCCTTTCCACTCCAGCTTCAAGAATTGCCACTGACTCTACCTCTCCCTTCCTTGATTCAACTTCATCACATTTTTCTTCTTCACCATCCTCTGTCGACGAGGAAAGCCCAGCTACACGTCTTTCGTACTCCCGAATCCACTTCTCAGGCTTCCAGTCGACATGCTTCCCAGCAAGATACTCTTTCATCAAATCATATCTGTCTTTCATCATGGAGTCGATGACAATTTCCTCCATCTGCTCTAATAATTGTTCTTTTTCCTTCTTCACGCTCTCAAAACTATGCTTATAGTTGTCGATAGTTAACTCAGACGTTTCCTTCTCCATTTTTAGAGTAGCCTTAACTTCCTTCAACTCATTCTCAAGCCTTTTTCCTTTCTCTGAGAAGCGATCAGCCCGGACTTCAGTTCTAAAGCCTTCTTCCTTACCGCTGATAACTTTTTTTCTAGCTCCCTAATCCTTCATTGACTCGACTCCGCATTTTTTCGCATGTATAGACTACATTCCAACGCCTGAAAAGGCTCAGGTTAGAGATCATTCGACCAAAAAAAAAGTGTATTCACTATACTCACTTGATAGTTCAGAGATATGGCTTTCCTCATGGCCTTCACTGGACCGATCCGTGTTAACCTTTCTTTATCCCCATCTAGAAGAAGCCCGCCCACAAATGAGTCGATGCTTGAAGGATCGGAGATTGCAGTTGACTCGCGAGGAACCTTTAAAATGACATTGTCAGCGTCTTCCTCCACCTCGGTGATAGATTTCCTTTTCTTCCCTGCAGAAGTCATTTCAGTCGACTTCCCCTTTTCGGCAACAGCTTCTCTCGAGACGACTTCTTTGGTTTGGGGACCAGTTTCTTTTTCAACTTCCGGCTTTTTAATCTTCAACTTTCTTGTTTTCCTCTGATTCTTCATTTCGTTGAGTGAGGCTACTGTAAATGGACCAGTCATCATATCCTCTGCGCATAAAATTTCCTCAGGTTTTAGGGCCTTTCGAAATTTAGACTCTCCGTATAACTCTCGACATGACCATCTATAATTTATCACGGGCAATACGACGTTACAAAAGGCCAGAAGAGTACCTTCTCCTTCTCGGCTGAAGATATCCCTCCACAACAGAGTTGCCCTTAATCTCTTCTCCACTAAGATGCTTTTATAGTATCTTTCATCATCAGGCAAAGCTAGGATCGATTTGGTGTTGGAAATTGTTCGAGCAGTCGAGTCAAATGATCTATTTCGTAGAGGATCTGCAATGACAAATACATAGTTATTCCAATTCATAAGTGAGATTCGAGGATTAAACATTAAAGAAAATGCGCTACTCACTCGACAAACTCCAATATTCTGGGATTCGACCAGCCCCAGCCGATCTAAATATACCCTCACCCCTTGCAAAGAAATAATCGGATTGCCAATTCCCCCTATCATTAGTCAGCAATCCAGTAACTAAGTGTGTCTTCCTCCGACAAAGAATCAAGGTATATCTTCCTTTCTCCTTCAAATGTTCTTTTAGGTAGTATGTAGCCAAGACATCTTTCACCTCAAAAAGCACTCCTAACTCGAAAGGCATGCATTCAATCGACAATAAAATCCTCCATGCATTAGGCATCAACTGAGAAGGAGCAACCTCAAAATGATCTAAAACTTCCCAAACTAGTCTTGGTATGGGGAACCTCAACACATCAGAGAATGGACGCACGTAGAATCCCATCCACCCCGGAACTTTATAATCAATCTTCTCACTCGACAGAGGTACCATTAGTTCCAAAGAGTCAGGAAACATATATTTGCACATGAGCTCCCTTAGCAGCTTTCCAGTCATTTGACTAGTAGGATTCTTAGATAATAAGTTAGTTGGTTTGCTTGTACTAGGTAATCCCTCGACTCTCCAACTGCTGGTAAAGTCCTCAGTGGTATGGCCTCGGCAGGGACCTTCTGGGATGGCCTAGCCAAGGTAACTATACCAGCCTCAATCAACCCTTGATACGACCAATCTTTATATACTTCATCCTCGTTCGTCTCACTCGAAGAAGATCCGACATAACTATCAATCTTAGCACCTAAGCTACCTAAGGATTCTTCACTCGACATCCTCCAAACAACAAGCATATAAACACTAAACTCCCTAGCAACCTATTTCCTAAAGATCAAAACCCACAAACAATATTTTCAAAATAGTTCTGAGGTCCTAAAGATCAAACAGCCTATACTACCTAAGAACAGCTTGAATCTACACTATGAATGTTTAAAGAAAATGAAGAACAAGAGTTGAGTTTTTGAAGAATACCTTGAAGACTTGAGAGCCCTCCCAACTCGGCCTCTGAAACGGAATTTTAAGAATGAGGCAAATGAACCTTCGAAGCACTCTTATACGCCCTTCCATTTTTGGCGCTCAAATTCCCGCAAAAACTCCTCATAACTAACGCTAGGGTTGCATTAAAATGGCTAGAGAAAAACCTAGAAGTAGTCTTAGTGTTGAATGAGAACATAGAAGGCCTGGCAAGAAAATTGGTCACTCAACATAACACACTTGAAAGTCTTGGCTTAAAAGAACATCCTAATTATCTGACGTTGTCGAATGAGATTACTCATGAACCATCATCTGGTTCAGTCGACATGGGACATTCCCCATAGGCTCCCGTGGATTCAAATTAATGATATGGACTTCCCTCAGTCCATACGACATGTCGACTCAAATAAAAGCATGGACTTCATCTGTCCATACGACATGTCGAGTGTGATTACTCTTGAACCATCATCTGGTTCAGTCGACATGGGACATTCCCCAGAGGCTCCTGTGGAGTCAAATTAAAGATATGGACTTCCCTCAGTCCATACGACATGTCGACTCAAACAAAGCATGGACTTCCTCCATCCATACGACATGTCGAGTGTGATTACTCCTGAACCATCATCTGGTTCAGTCGACAGGGAACATTCCCCATAGGCTCCTGTGGAGTCAAATTAAAGATATGGACTTCCCTAAGTCCATACAACATGTCGACTCAAATAAAAACATGGACTTCCTCTGTCCATATGACATGTCGAGTGTGATTACTCCTGAACCATCATCTGGTTCAGTCGACAAGGGACATTCCCCATAGGCTCATGTGGAGTCAAATTAAAGATATGGACTTCCCTCAGTCCATACGACATGTCGAGTCAAATAAAAGCATGGACTTTCCTCTGTCCATACGACATGTCGAGTGTGATTACTCATGAACCATCATCTGGTTCAGTCGATAGGGGACATTACCCATAGGCTCATGTGGAGTCAAATTAAAGAAATAGACTTCCCTCAGTCCATACGACATGTCGACTCAAACAAAAGCATGGATTTCCTCTGTCCATACGACATGTCGAGTGTGATTACTTCTGAACCATCATTTGGTTCAGTCGACATGGGACATTCCCCATAGGCTCTTGTGGAGTCAAATTAAAGATATGGACTTCCCTCAGTCCATACGACATGTCGACTCAAATAAAAGCATGGACTTCCTTTGTCCATATGACATGTCGAGTGTGATTACTCCTGAATAATCATCATGTTCAGTCGACATGGGACATTCCCCATAGGCTCATGTGGAGTCAAATTAAAGATATGGACTTTCCTCAGTCCATACGACATGTCGAGTCGAATAAAAGCATGGACTTTCCTCTGTTCATACGACATGTCGAGTGTGATTACTCCTGAACAATCATCTGGTTCAGTCGACAGGGGACATTCCTCATAGGCTCATGTGGAGTCAAATTAAAGATATGGACTTCCCTCAGTCCATACAACATGTCGAGTCAAATAAAAGCTTGGACATTCCTCTATCCATATGACATGTCGAGTGTGATTACTCCTGAACCATCATTTGGTTTAGTCGACAAGGGACATTCACCATAGGCTCATGTGGAGTCAAATTAAAGATATGGACTTCCCTCAGTCCATACGACATGTCGACTCAAATAAAAGCATGGATTTCCTTTGTCCATACGACATGTCGAGTGTGATTACTCCTAAACAATCATCTGGTTCATTCGATAGGGGACATTCCCCATAGGCTCATGTGGAGTCAAATTAAAGATATGGACTTCCCTCAGTCCATACGACATGTCGAGTCAAATAAAAGCTTGGACTTTCCTCTGTCCATACGACATGTCGAGTGTGATTACTCCTGAACCATCATCTGGTTCAGTCGACATGGGACATTCCTCATAGGCTCATGTGGAGACAAATTAAAGATATGGACTTCCCTCAGTCCATACGACATGTCGAGTCAAATAATAGCTTGGAATTTCCTCTATCCATACGACATGTCGAGTGTGATTACTCCTGAACCATCATTTGGTTCAGTCGACAAGGGAAATTTCACATAGGCTCATGTGGAGTCAAATTAAAGATATGGACTTCCCTCAGTCCATACGACATATCGAGACAAATAAAAACATGGACTTCCTCTGTCCGTACGACATGCCGAGTGAGATTACTCCTGAACCATTATCTGGTTCAGTCGACATGAGACATTCCAATAGGCTCATGTGGAGTCAAATTAAAGATATGGACTTCCCTCAGTCCATACGACATGTCGAGTCAAATAGATGCATGGACTTCCCTCTGTCCATACAACATGTCGAGTGAGATTAACTCTTAAAGCCTTCAACAGGTTCGGTCAACCAGGGACACCCCCTTGACTTATGTCGAATCAAAAGGAGACATGAATTCTTCATCCCTCAGTCCATACAACTATGTTGATTGAAGTTACCTCCTGAAATACCATATGTACCTATCAACCAGGAATACCCATCGAAGGATTCAAGACAAAACAATTGAAGACAGGCTCCCTCACTCCGTACGACGGAACATCATGTGGATTAGCTTTGAACCTCTGCCAGGATCAGTAAAACAACTACCCATGTCCTGATTCATTCGACATGCTCGAAGGAACTCTCCAAGTCCAGGGCTTCCAGACTTAAAGAGTATAGGATAAACTGTAAGGGCCAAAATTGGGCCCAATGGTAAAATCGATATTTTACCCCAGGGCCAACCATCAATCCCGAAGCCCATTAACGAATCCAATCCAAAAGATTAAACCAAGAGGCTTCATGGGCCCAAACCATCGTCATCAGGGGAACCAACGGACACCAGTTACCAGATCAAGAGGAAATCTGAACTCATAAACATCACCATAAAGTCGTCAGTTACAAGATACATATATATAAATATTATATATGTATCTTGTTTAACCCAATGTGGGTATACTTTTGTATTCAGAAACACCGGGTGTTTTGTTTATAAAAATGATTTTGAGATATGTAGTGCTGATGTTAATAATGGTCTTTATATTTTGAATATAAATCAATCTCAAACATATAACATGACAAATAAAAGGCTTAAATTAAGTAACAAAGATGAAACTTATATGTGGCATTGTAGTCTGAGACACATAAACAAGACTCATATATCCACACTTTCGAAGAGTGGATACTTGGACGGATTTGATCCAAATTCATATGACGTCTGCGAATCTTGTTAATTAGGCAAAATGCCTAAAAAAAACCTTTTAGCGGTAAAGGTGCATGTGCCATCAAACTGTTAGCCCTCGTTCATAGTGACGTATGTGGGCCCATGTCTAGCCAGGCTAGAGGTGGATATGAATACTTCGTAACCTTTACGAATGATGCATCGCATTATGGTTATGTCTATCTTATGAGACACAAGTCGGAAACTTTTGAGAAATTCAAAGAGTTTCGACACGAAGTAGAAAACAGACCGGCAAAAGTATTAAAACATTACGGTCGGACCGTGGTGGAGAATACTTTAGCAATGATTTTCTCGATTACTTGAAAGAGTATGGTATTCATTTACAGTGGACTCCTCCCGGAACACCTCAATTAAACGGTGTGTCCGAACGGAGAAACCGAATTTTGTTAGACATGGTAAGGTCTATGATGAGTCACACGGAGCTACCAATTTCCTTCTGGGGATATGCATTGAACAATGCAATACTTATTTTGAATAAGGTTCCATCAAAGTCTGTTCAACAGACTCCATATGAAATATGGACATGAAAGAAATCGGGTTTCTCATTTCTGAAGATTTGGGGATGTTGGGCATACGTTCAACGTTTGGATGGTACCAAATTTAAACCCAAACCGGATAAGTGCCTATTTATATGTTATCCTAGGGAAACCAAAGGATATTACTTCTACCACCCACAAGAGAACAAAGTATTTGTTGCTCTACATACGGTTTTCCTCGAAAAGGAATTCCTAAATGCAGTGGTAAGTGGGAGGAAAGTAGAACTCGATGAAAATCGGAGTGATACTGTTCCTGGCACCGATTTCTTACAGGAACACGAACAGTTCATCAGGGATGAGACTGTACCATAATCTTCTAATACACAAGAACCACATAGATCGGAGAGAGTTAGAAAAAAACCTGAGAGGTATGGGTTTCTGATCTCACCTCACGTAGATATTAATCTTATTGAGGATAATGAGCCGGCTACATATGAGGAAGCGATACAAGATATCGACTCTGCTTTATAGCAAGAAGTCATGAAGTCCGAAATGGATTCCATGTATACCAACCAAGTTTGGACACTGGTTGCTGCACCAGAAGGCGTAAAGCCTATTGGTTATAAATGGGTCTTCAAGAAGAAGACGGACATGAAGGGCAACATACAAACGTACAAAGTTAGGCTTGTAGCGAAAGGGTATCGTCAACGACATGGTGTGGACTACGACGAAATTTTTTCACATGTTGCCATGATTAAATCCATTAGGATAATGCTTGCTATTGCTGCATATTTCGATTATGAAATATGGCAGATGGACGTCAAAACCGCTTTCCTTAACGGAAACCTTTTGGAGAATGTTTATATGCAACAGCCTGACGATTTTTTCGTACCAAAATATGCAAATAAGGTTTGCAAGTTAAATCGATCCATTTATGGATTGAAGCAAGCATCGCATTCTTGGAACCAAAGTTTTGATGAGATCATAAAAGAATATGATTTCGTTCAAAACGAGGATGATCCTTGTGTATATAAGAAGGTTAGTGGGAGCGCACTGACATTCATTGTCCTTTATGTTGATGATGTATTGCTTATTGGCAATGACATTCCCATGCTACAATCGGTGAAAGCTTGGCTTTCATTAAAATTCTCCATGAAAGATCTGGGAGAAGCAGCCTTTATTCTGGGAATAAAGATCTACCGGGATAGATCTAGAAAGATGATTGGACTCTCCCAAAGCTCGTATATTGACAAAATGTTGAAGAGATTCAACATGGATCAGTCTAAGAGGGGACTGTTGCCAGTGTCACATGGTGTCTCTCTATCTAAGGACATGTGTCCTAAAACTCAAGATGAGAGAGACAACATGAGTCGGATCCTGTTCGCTTCTGCAGTCGGATCGATCATGTATGCCATGATATGTATGAGACCTGATGTCTCGTATGCTTTGAACATGTGTAGTCGCTATCAGGCCGATCCAGGGGATGGTCACTCGGTTGCGGTTAAGAACATCCTTGAGTATCTTAGACGAACTAAGGATGTTTTCTTAATCTATGGAGATGGAGAACTTGAGGTAACTGGGTTTACCGATGTAAGTTTCCAAACCAATAAAGACGACTGTAAGTCACAATCCGGGTACATATTTTATTTGAACAACAGAGCAGTGAGCTGGAAATATTCCAAGCAATAGACTGTTTCCGATTCAACAACAGAAGAGGAATATATCGCTGCAGCTGAGGTAGCAAAAGAGGCAGTATGGATCCGTAAATTCCTAATTGGATTATGAGTAGTTCCAATAGCAGCTGAGCTCGTTCCTTTGTATTGTGACAATAACGGGGCTATAGCGTAGGCTAAGGAACCACGGTCTCATCAACGATCCAAGCATGTTCTTCGACGTTTCCATATGATTCGTGAGATCATACATCGTGGCGATATGAAGATCCAGAAGGTCGTATCAGATGACAACATTACAGATCCGCTGACGAAGGTTATTTCTCAGCAAAAGTTTGAGCGACATGTACATAGTTCAGGTGTTAGATACTTGAGTGATTGGCTATAGGCCAAGTGGGAGATTGTTGGACAATTATGACCCATAGCATCACTATTTGTAAAAGACATTGTGGTTTTTGTACAAATTAACTATGTGACAAAGGAAATTGCTATTTTATCATTTTGTAATTAGATTACTTGAATATATAAATGATAAAAGTCCTTATGATTAGTTCTGCATTAATAAGATATGAGATAGTATCAATCCACGTAAGGTTTAATCATTAAATATCCCTAGTCATAGTATTATCGAGACTGGACATCGATAATACAGAATAGACTAGTATTGCACTTGTGCGCGTTATGGAAGCGTAATGGCATAGTTCTCATATATTTGGGTATTGGATACTCATGCAAGTGTAATAGGAGGATCTATTTGCCGATGGTACGGAAACAATTCGCTCTGGATAGACCCCTCGGAATCCCATTTGTAGTATGACTATGTGTCTATGGGAATTCGAATCAGGGTAGGTGTATGTGGTTTTAACCTGAGACTTGCATCACTAATACTTGCGACAATCAGTACGCGTTGGTTTTGGTCGTCCGAGACTTTGACAGGTTCTGTGTACGCCTCTTCTAGGTTTATTGAGAATCATAGTGTATTGGGTGTGATGTCAAGATGGAAGTGTCACTTCAGTCATATGGAGATGATGATCACGCAGGGATACAGAACTGGTACTCTAATATGTTGCAACTATTGGGATAATATGACAAGGTCTTGATTATCCGATTAAAGAGACTATTTGCTAGTGATCCGATATATGCGTCGTACGGGGCAATCACAATTCCAGCCCCAGGCCTAGCATGTGACATCCGATACTGGATCGTAATACGCAATACTTAGTATACTACGCTTGATAAAGATTATGTATTCCTTAAAAGAATATTTCTTGTGAATTGGGTAGGCAAGGTGTTTTGCTAGAAGCCAACCATGTCTTGTAAATCGGTAAGAACGTGGTACAGGTTACGCACGTGTTCAGATAGTCCGACATATCCAGGAATCTCATGGGTCACTTCCCAAAGATTCATCGATGATATTTGACTCGAACAGAATTAATCTGGGATTAATTAATTTAGAATTAATTCGTAAGCCACTTTAATAATAATTTTATAAGGCATAATTATTTAATTAAATTGGATTTAATTATGTCGCAACGGCAAATTCGTTAATTCAGAATTAAACGAACCTGGGCCCGAGCGAAGTTGTTGTTGGATTGTTCGACTTAAATTCGAAATTTACAAGTGGTGGGACCCACTTGACTTACATCAACTAGTTTGACTAGTGATGGAAGTGGTTAAGGTTGAGTGAAAGAATTGGATTGTTTATTATACACTCAATCAAATTCCAACACACTTTGTTTTATTTTAATCATTTGGAATGACATATACCAACTTGGATTTGGTAAATGGTAATAGATTTTTAGAAAATCAAATACACCAAAAACAAACATCTCTCTTTCCCTTTCTTCTTGCAAAAGCCGAGAGCTTATCCTTCTCCCTTAGAATTTTTGTTGCAAAAATTCAAGTGAGCTAGCACTTTCAAGAGTGAATCAAGGTGATAGGGAAACCAATTCCTTGAGTTTGGAACACAAAGCAAGCTTGGAGCTTCAACAAAGGATCAAAAGTTTTGAACTTCATACATCCATCAAATCCGATCAATATAAGTCTTCCGCAACTTCTTTGAATATTCACACACCGAATCATGATTAGAGATCCTTGGCATGTTCTAGGAACACTAACAGCGATAATCCCAAGTACTTTTTGGGCGTAATCAAATTTTGGCACTGTTGCCGGGGAGACGGTTTAAAATCTGAAGGAGCGAGTTTGCTTAGTCAACAGCACATCGGTAACTTCGTTCCATTTTACTTTTTGTTTTTATTTTATTTTTTTTTTAAGTTTTAATTTTAGTTTTGATTGATTGATTTATTTATTTTTAATTAATTCTTTTTATTTTTGTTTATAGTTTTACTCGTGTTTAATTACATGCCAAGACGTAGGGATAGGTTTGATAGATTTGTTAGGATTGAAGAAGAAAACTCATATTCAGAAAGTTTATTTGACAATCTTTTTGCCACACCATCTACATCTAGCACACATACTATGAGTGAGTACGAGAGACCACATATTAGAACTCTTAAGGAGTACATTCATCCCACTCGCACAGCTACACCATCATGCATCATGTTTCCTCCCAATGCACCACATACAGATTTTAAACCTGGGATGATACAATATCTCCCAACCTTTCAGAGTTTGGAGAATGAGAACACTTATGTGCACATTAGAGAGTTTGAAGAAGTTGTAGCAACTTTCCATGACCGGTTTGGCACTACATACATAATTAGACTTAAGTTCTTCCTTTTCGCTCTTAAGGATAGAGCTAAAGGCTGGTTGTATTCTTTGAGACCTCGGTTAATAGGATCATGGGGTGAGATGACACAAGCATTCTTTAATAAATACTTCCCACACCATAAGACTAATGCCTTGAAAATACATATCTCTACCTTCTCCCAGAAAGACAGTGAAACTCTTTATCAAACTTGGGAGAGGTTTAAGGAAATGTTAGCTAGTTGTCCTCACCACGGGTATGAGAGTTGGCGCTTAGTGAGCTATTTTTATGACGGTCTAACCCCTAGAGAGCGCCAATTCATTAAGACAATGTGCAATGGTGAGTTTATACGGAAGCACTCTGATGAGGCATTAGAGTACTTGAATGACCTAGTCGAGAAATCTCACACTTGGACTGGACCTAATGCCATAGATATCACTGATATGACACGTCTCACTTCTTCTAGCGGAGGCATACACCACTTTAAGGAAGAGGATAATCTTAGAGAACAGGTTGAGCTATTGACTAGAGAGATAAGAACTTTAAAAGCCAAAAATAGCAAGACTATGTATACGGTAGCCCAGCTAGAACCTCACGAGGTATGTTTTGTGTGTAAATGGAGTGACCATCTGGCCCAAGAGTGTCCTTTATATGGTGAGATGAGGGAAACATATGAGGAACAATGCAATACCTTAGGGATATACAAGAAGCCTTATACATCTTATTCCGACACTTATAATCCTGGTTGGAGGAACCACCTAAATTTAAGTTGGAAACATGAGTCTCAACAACCTACTCAACCACCACAAACTAGAGGTTACAGTGCTCCCCGGTATCCCACACCTACCATTTCTAGAAATTATATAGAAGACATTGTATATGCATTTATAGAGGCCCAGAGTACAACCAATCAAAGGTTTGAGTCATTGATAGCTCAGGTGGTTGAAGACAATAAGGAAATAAAGAGTCAAGTCTCCAAGTTGACTAATGTCCTGAGTGTGCTGCACGAACAAGAAAAATTCTCATCTCAGGCTCAACCAAATCCATAAGGACAACACATGGCATAGGCCGATCATGAGGCATCCAACATAAAAGATGTTAATGCCATAATCACTAGGAGTGGTAAAGAGGTAAGGATGCAAAACATCTCCAACACTGTAGGTGCCACCAAAGATATTAGTGCCAATACTCCTCAGGAAGATCGAGTGACACATTTCCCAGTTAGAGTGTATTTCCCTCAAGCTCTTAGGCCTATAGCGAGAGCTCCATACCCAAATTGTGAGATCCTAGAATATTTAAAGCAAGTAAAAAATTAAACTTCATTTGTTACATGTGATAAAATAAGTTCCCACATATGTGAAGGTTTTGAAGGATCTATGCACCATAAAAAGAAAGCATCATGTGAAGAAGACTGCATTCCTGACAGAGCAGGCTAGTGCAGTAATTGAGTAGAGGACTCCACCAAAATATAAAGATCCATGATGTCCCACCATTACATGTCACATTGGCACATATGAGTTTGGTCAAGCTTTATTAGATTTAGGTGCTAGTGTTAATCTCATGTCATATTCCATCTATATGTAGTTAGGACTTGGAGAGATCAAACCTACATCTGTGGTTTTACAGTTTGCTGATCGCTCTATCAGAACACTGCGGGGAGTAGTTGAGGATGTTTTGTTCAATTGATAAATTCTACTATCATGTTGATTTCCTGATTTTAGATACTCAATTTGTGGTTAACACTGTGTGGGGACACAGGATCTAGGGCGATGCATGCTGTCCCAGGCTCGCGGCCCGGTCGGGAGTACGGAGTAGCCACGGGGACTAAACCAGAGAATAATGGAGTCGCCACCCGGTGTGAACCGAGAAAATATGATTTAAGGCCGCACTCACCCCTCGCAAGGGAAGACCTCAAACCGTTGGGTTCGGAATGGTCCCTTACTTATGTCACTTGTAATGAAAGGATTTATGTAATAATTTAATCAAGTTTAAGTAACACTTATTTCCAAGAGGATCATGCTTCTAAATTCACATGCATACATCAACAAGTTCATCACAACATGCAACATCTCATGAAATCTCATGAACATTTCTCAATCATCTGATATGGAAAACTAAGAACACCCTAATCATACTTGAGTACTATCTCATGAACATATTAACAAATAACATGCTAACAACCTAATCATGCTTGAATATCATCCCAAGAACACATAAAATGGATAAATGCGGGGATACAAATGATATGATTGGCTACATAATACAAGAAAGATCAACCAAGAGGCAATTATGCATGAATATGATAAGACAGACTCAGTTCAGTGTGTGCGCGTTCGTGTAGCGTTCTTAAACGCGTTCGAACGGTAAACAGAAGGTTCGCATTCGTGTAGCGTTTGATAATGCGTTCGAACGGTACCAGACCTGATGATACAAAATGCATGCACGTTCGAGTAGCGTTCGTAAAACACGTTCGAACGGGAAACAGAAGGTTCTCGTTCGTATAGCGTTCGAGAACGCGTTCGAACGAAACCAGACCTGATGCATGATAAGACCAAGAAAGTGCGTGTGCGTTCGCGTAGCGTTTGTAAAACACGTTCGAACGGGAAACAGAAGGTTCGTGTTCGTATAGCGTTCGAGAACGTGTTCGAACGGAAACAGACCCGATGCATGCAACACAAAGAATAAAGACAATAACGTCAAGCTCAGTATGTCCGATTGAACGTATCTTGCATTCAACCGAACACACATCAACCGGCGCGGCAAAGCATCGTGGTAAAGGACTTTAACCCCTCCCAATAAGGGATCTTTCATTGCACTTACTAAGCCCATGCGCTCGATTGAATCATGCATACAAAGAACTAAAAACAATAATATCAAACTTAGTATGCTCGATTGAACGTATCTTGCATTCAAACGAACACACATCAACCGGCGCGGCAAAGCATCATGGTAAATGGCTTTAACCCCTCCCAATAAGGGATCTTTCATTGCACTTACTAAGCCCATGCGCTCGATTGAATCATGCATAAATAAGCAACATGCAGAATTCAAATAACGAAAAAATAAATAAACTGAAGCAACATAAAACAAAAGAATGTGTCGTTTACTCAAGTGGTACGTGGAGTTGTATCCCGAGTACAGATCATACTACCGTCCATTCGGAATCGGCTATGAAATTTATGTCCGGGTTTCCATCATATATACCACAAGAGATGACACTTTTCCATTCATCCAATACCCACAACACACATCATCCACAAACAAGATTCAACAAATAATTAAAATACAATCAAGATAAATAACAAAAATCAAATAAAGATGAGTGTGAAAAGTACCCTCAGGTCTAACCTTTTAAATCACCTCTCGGATGTACGGCACACGATCGTCGGAAGGGTGGATGCTCCGCAACTCTTCTGGTTCACTGGTTCACTGCTCTCGTTCGTTGTCTCACTGTTTGGAGTCGTCGTTCTTTGTCTTTTGCTGCTGCTTTTGACTCCGATTTGCTCCTGTTTTCCTGCTGTTTGGTCTCCGTTTTGTTCCTGTTTTCTCTGTATTTTGCTCACTGTTTCAGGTCTATTAGTGGACTGTTTTTGCGTTTTTTAGGGGGGTTTGGGTTGTTGTTTTTTATGTTACTGCTTTTAAGGTTTTTTTTGGTGACTGTTTTGGGTATTTTGGGGGCTGTTTGAAGGGCTGAAATTCGGTGAATGAGCTGCTATTTTTTAGGGCTGTTTTGCGTGCAGGGAATGGCTGTTTTAATGCTTAATTTCGGTTGTATGGCTGATGTATTGGGTGGTGGTTTGGCTACTGTATAGGGGGTGGTTTGGGCGTGATTTGGCTACTGTTTTAGTGTTAAAGGGGCTGCTATATATTAGGGTATGATTTCGGCAATGGGAGAGTGAAGATGAAGAGAACTTTTTCTTGTTATTTCTTGATGAATGCGGTGACTTAGGAGAGGTTCTTTGCTTGTATTTTTCTTGTTATTTTCGTGCAATGTGAGAGAGTGGAGAGGTCTTGGGCGTGGGCTAGAGATATTGGAGAGAGAGAGAGAAATTGCTTTGGTTTAGTGTTGTTTATGTAGGGAAGGGTTAGGGTTTCACCTTGTCTCACAAGGAATGAGATTTGGTATTAAGAGAGGATTTGATTTGGTGTTGGACAAGGAAAGCAAGGGATTTGATTTGGTTTAGATTAGGAAGGTTGAATATTTGATTGGCTTGGTTTAGGAATACAATATTTTAAGTTAGGATAATAATATTTTGATTGGGAATATAATTGGTTGATTGATTTTAATTAGGCATGACATCTTTTTAATTTGGTAGTGTTTTTTTAGATTTGTTTTGATTTCACCATGTGTTAAATATGTGTTTTAAGTGGGCTTGGGCGAATTGGGCTTGATGTGAGGCTATCAGCAAAACCAGAATTACCGACACCGTTCGAACGCCTCCTCGAACGCGGCACGAACGCCCGCCTGCAATCTGTTTGCCATTCGAACGCATACACGAACGCAGCACGAACGAAAACAGTGAACCTTGTTTATTCTGAATTTCCCCTTCCGATGTCCGTTTTTCGTGACCTCCGTGACTTAAAAGGTAGTGTCTCCAAAATGAGACTCATCATAGGGACTTATGTGTAAAAATGCAGTGCCTACAGTCGCCCCCACTTTGATGTGACTTGTGTAATGTGCAACAGTGACAATCCTATCAAAGTTATGCAATGCATTTTCACTTACCTGGCTCACCAACTGCCACTTGACTTTCCACGTGTTGAGTTGATTTGGGTGGTGAGGTGTTGCGACCCCTGGTTCATTCCCCGAACCGTGTTGTGATGTGGTCCATTCCCGAACCGTTACCGTAAGGTGGTCCATTCCCGAACCGTTAATGTGAGTTGGTCCATTCCGAACCGTTACTGTGAGGTGTCCATTCCCGAACTGTTACTGTAAGGTGGTCCATTCCCAAACCGTTACTGTGAGATGTCCATTCCCAAACTGTTACTGTGAGGTGGTCTATTCCCGAACCATGCTTCCATTCTTGGAGTGCCATTCCTGGCTTGTTCATTCCTGAACTCTGCTTCATTCTGGGATTGCCATTCTCGGCTTGTTCATTCTTGAACTTTGTTCCATTCTTGGATTGCCATTCTCGGCCTGATCATTCTTGAACTCTGTTCCATTCTTGGATTGGCCATTCCCAGCTGTTCATTCCCGAACTGTGTTTCCATTCTTGGAGTGCCATTCTCGGCTTTCGTTTTTCATTCCCGAACTGTATTTCCATTCTTGAGTGCCATGCTCCCTCCGGCTTGTTCATTCTCGAACTGTATTTCCATTCTTGGAGTGCCATTCCCGGCTTGTTCATTCTCGAACTGTTTTCCATTCCTTGGAGTGCCATTCCCGCTAAACTGATACTGATGCTGATGGGGCCTGGCCCCTGAACTGATACTGATGTGGGCCTCGGCCTTGGGACTCATCCCCAAAACTGATAGTGATGTGGGCCTCGACCCTGGGACTCATCCCAAATTGATGCTGAAGTGGGCCTCGGCCTAACTGCTACTGATATGGGCCTCACCCCCAAACTGATACTGATGTGGGCCTCGGCCCTCGGGATTCATCCCAACTGATACTGATGTGGGCCTCTGATGAGTGGTATTTATATCACTATTTCTCACTCATTTGACCTAATGTTTTGTATTGTTTTTTCGAGATTTATGAACGTTTTGATGTGTTTTGTTGTTTATTTTGCAGATAAATAAAGTTTGGATAGCACTTGAGGCAATTTGGGGCAAAATCGGACAAAAAAATGCGTCAGCATGGATATTTTGGTCTTTTGCCCGCGTCGCGACGCCCGGACATTCAGCGGCGTGACGCCTAACCTGCGCCGGAGTTCTGCTAACGTGCGCCGGGTCAACGGGTCAGAATTTGAGAAGTTTGACTTTGCTAACATGCGCCGTGCCACGTGTCACCACCACAGAAGATCCGCTAACGTGCGCACGCCACATCATCATGATGTCACTAATGACGTCATGAACAGTGCCACGTCATCAATGACGTCAGCTTCATAATTGAGTTCCAGCCGCCATTACACGTGTCGACCGACCTTATCCTCTTATCCGAATCGCTACGTGTCAAGCTGTCTTTGTGCCACGTCTCAATCTCATTACGGCGTCCGCACGCCAAGACCTTCAGCGTCGCGACGCTGGAAACCGAATTTTTTGCCTATAATAGAGCGCGAAATTTCAGATTTCAGTGTACCATTCCCTCTCTCTTATTTGATGTAAATAGGGAATTCTTCTCTCTCTAAGTTTCGTTTTAATTTTTAGTTTTACTTTGTAATAATTTTAATTACTTTTTGTAATAATAGTAATTTTACTCTTACTTATTTTTCAGTTGTTACTATTCACTATGAGGAGGTAACTTCTCTATGCTAGGGTGAAAGGTAATTATTTTACTATTGCTATTTAGATTAATCTCCCTAAAAATGATATATTTACTATTTAAAATACTATGATTAATAAAGGATACCGCTATATGGTCGGTTGGCAATTCAATTTAATCTGGTTTAAACCTGACTAATCAGGAAACCGCTATATTGGTCGGTTGGTAATTTTATTTTCTTTGGTTTGAACTGATTAATCAAGGATACCGCCAGATTGGTCGGTTGGTAAATTTACTTTGGTACCTCCTTTATGGCTGGATTATGGACAAAAATTACCACCTATATGGCTGGTTGGACTTAATTTGACTTAATCAGGATACCGCCAGATTGGTCGGTTGGTAAAATATTATCACAAGTTTATATATTATTTTATGGGAGATATCTAAATTAGTAGTAGTAAAAGTAATTTCTTTTGCCTTAGCATTTTATTTCATTTGTAATTTACTTTTCAGCATTTTACTACCGCAATTACTTTTCAGCATTTTCATTTTATGTCTTTTAAGTTTGTATTAGCCCTAGTTATGTGTTGTAACTAAATTTGTTATCTAGGGTTGTGATGAAATCCAATATCACGGGTTTATAAGGGTTAGATTATAATTTGGGTAATATAAAGATTTATTTATTGAGTCTTAATCTTAATGCTCTTTAATTAACTGGCCATAAATTAAATTGATTAGGTAAACTTAAAATGAACTAGACATAGGGATTTTAAGTTTAAGACCTTAGACTCAATAGCCCACGATCTTCCTTAAGGATAGATAACCCTTTTAATAGATTTCCTTACAGGATAGGAATATACCTGTCGGGCGGGGGTAGCCATAATTGGAACTTAATCTTAATGAATCTAGGTAATTTGGTTGACATAGACATATGGTTCAATTGGATTATACTAGGTATTGTAATTGACCATCGGAAGAGGCTTTTACATAATTAGTGTTCCAGGTTAATAAATCAATATATTACCCACTATAAGATAACCACTTCATCTTTAAATAATATTGGAATAAATCACAACCCTAGATAGTTTTTAATATTGAATTTTCTTAAAATCTACCTTCGAACAATTTTATTTACTAATCCTTTAATTTAGAATCGTCGTCATTTCAAATCAATTAAACAACCTGTTAGATACTAGTAATCATTTAACCTCATAAAATTAATAACTTAGGTATTAAGTCCTCGTGGGATCGATACTTTTTATACTACTTGAACGATACGTACGCTTGCGTTATACGTGTGTGTTTACGCCGGTCAGCCTCGACCCTCGGGATTCATCCCCAAACTGATACTGATGCTGATGTGGGCCTTGGCCCTAACTGCTACTGATATGGGCCTCGCCCCCAGACTGATACCGATGTGGGCCTCGACCCTCGGGATTCATCCCAAACTGATACTGATGATATGGGCCTCGCCCATGTGATTCGTTCCTGAAGACTGCTGACATTGTACTGTTACTGCTTCTGGTTGGCTTGCATTCGGCGCTTTCTTTTTTCTCCTTTGAAACCTGTTATTACAAAACAGAACAAACACGAAATGATGCAAAATACGTTACGTGTATGCATGCATGGATGTTCCTATCCCATCTGGTTAGGTCTTCCGTCAATTCTCTTGGTAACTGCTTAGCCTTCTCTTCCTCAGACAAGCTACTTCTTCAATCTGTCTACGTTGATCGGCTCGGTGAACTAATTCCCTTCCAAGTCTGATATTTTCACTAGCTCTATTTCCCAATTTCTGAATGTCTATCTTATCTTTTCTGTTTGCTTATTTCGAAGGTTCCCCGTGTTCATCACTGGATTCCATAGTACCAAGGTTGAATACTTTTCTCAAATATACTCATATTGCAGAAGAGTTTCAGCAAAATGAACGTCTTTATTATTGTTGAGGAAAAGAGTTCGAAAAAGTAAAAAAATCAATGTCATTTAAAAAAACTGGATCAAATAGACTAGGAGGAACATCTCCATCATCCGCAGCACTGCCTTCTTCCTCGGCCTATGGTTCTTCACTGTCATCCATGTAAGAAGCTTGGTGGTTGAGGGTTTCTTTTCATGGGTTGGGTATTTTATGGGAATCTATGAGATCTTGAATTTCATGCCTGAGGCGGGTTCAGTTGTCGGTGTCATGGCCATGTAGCTGGTGGAAGTGACAATAAAGGTTCACATTTATGTGTGGTGGTGGGGGGTGCGGAAGTGGCTTGCCTTCTAAGGGTTTCAAGATTCCTTGTCCCTGTAACTTTTCAAATACCTTCAACAAAGGTCTACCAAGGTTGGAGAATTGCCGGTTCCTGATGGCAGCAACCTCGACAGTAGCAGGCTTAGTCTCAGAATACCCCCCCAAAAGTTCGCCTATTCTGGCCATAGAACTTTCTATTTTCAGCCTCCTCTTCCTCAATATCCATGACAGTTTCCCTCAACTGTCAAAAATCAGAAATCATCGAAGTCATCCTCTTTAGCTTACTATAAATAGAGGGTTTGGTGCCCCTGATGATCATTTTGATTCGGTCATTCTCTGAGGGCCGAGTCTGCATTTTCAAAAGCTGCTTCTCCAGCGGTCCACATACTCTTTGAAACTTTCCTCTGGCTTCTATTTAGTGTTCTCCAAATCACGGAGTGACAAGTCAATCTCTAAGTCTGTAACATATTGCTTCAGAAAAGCATCAGCTAGTTCTCTCCAATCTTCCTTAACCTTCTTCTTAAGGCTATGATACCAAACCACAGGTGCCCCCTCGAGTGACATCCCAAACATCTTTTGGACTTGGCGCTGATGTGATGGCCCACTGAACTCATGACTGAGACATATTGCTGCAGATGGACTCTCGGGTCTCCATTCCCATTAAACTTGGCCATGTCGGGCAATTTAAACTGACCTGGCAGCTATTCTCCGAACGTCATTGCCTCATAATCTAACAAATCCTCATTCTTACCCCTCATTTCGCGGGTAATTTTTCAACCTGATCCCGAAGCTTTTGAAATTCTGCCTGAGACCCAATCACTCTGCCTGCTGCATATTCTGCCATGTCATCATCAAAAGTGGGGACATCATCCCCCAACCCATTCGAAAGCTCATCACGCCTCACGTTCTCAGAATTTCCCCCAGCACGGGGTACAGCCATATTTGTCATGGCAGTAGTCAAGGCTTGTAACTGTTCAGTAATCTTGGCGAAACCATTCTCCAACTGATCTATCCGGGATACCTCAATACCTGATTCACTCATGTCTGTTCTCAGTATTTTGGTGAGTCTTCCTTTTTTTTCTAACCCAACGGGAATCTATGATGGCTTTCAGAACACAAGGGTTAACATGATATATGTATGCATGGGGTGCATGAGATGCATGATATGCATGCGATACAAGAAATATATCAACTCATTAAAATTTTCACACAAATCGGCTCATCATCATTTTAGAAGTTTTTGGGCTAACTGTCATAGGAGTGAACTCGTCCCAGTTTAAATGGCCCGACGAGTACACATCTCATGGCAAGGAGCCCAACTAAATCCAAATGGTAATGTTCCGAACATAAGCACAAAGAAAGATAATGCAAACATACAACAATAAAAACTACAGAATGGCCCATCAACATTTCAGAAGCTTTGGGCCCAATGGTCATAAGGTATGAACTCGCCCCAGTTTAAATGGCCCAGCAAGTCCGTATTTCTGACAATGGTCCAACTGCATCCAAATGAGGATGGTCCACTAGCACATACTCAAGGAAATAATTGTTACTTTAACCATGCAAACCCGGTCTATGGGTGGGTTCGTATGAGTATAGACAGAGGCTCTCACCGGCGAAGGATGGCCCACAAAACTGTCTCCCCACTCAAGGGTTCGAGCGACCAAGTGAGCGCACCCTTTTTTATACACTAAGGTACGTGCCAATGAGCTATGGTGTGTGACGGACTATCAAATGGATTTTCTGTTGTAGATTCCCCAGAGGGAAGGTGAAGCGAGGCTCACTTAAATACCCAAGCCTCTTAGGCTCTTATCGCTTGGTGTCAGGAATAAACAACGAGTCCTCCAAATTAGTTCATCAAAATAGGCTACGGGTAGATGGCTATATAGGTGCCTTCACAGCTTTTCCTTCTAGAAAGGTAGTGAATGAAGGAAGACACCAAACCATTACCTAGCCTTAAAATGCCTTTGATTAAACCCACATTTTATCCACTATAGACACGGTCAATTAAAACATAAATCCAATCATTACAAGACAATATTCGGGGCCGATTCTCTATCCCCAGTGGAGTCGCCAGACTGTGGGGACACAGGATCTAGGGTGACGCATGCTGTCCCGGGCTCGCGGCCCGGTCGGGAGTACGGAGTAGCACGGGGACTAAACCGGAGAATAATGGAGTCGCCACCCGGTGTGAACCGGGAAAATGTGATTTAAGGCCGCACTCACCCCTCGCAAGGGAAGACCTCAAACCGTTGGGTTCGGAATGGTCCCTTACTTATGTCACTTGAAATGAAAGGATTTATGTAATAATTTAATCAAGTTTAAGTAACACTTATTTCCAAGAGGATCATGCTTCTAAATTCACATGCATACATCAACAAATTCATCACAACATGCAACATCTCATGGCAATCTCATGAACATTTCTCAATCATCTGATATGGAAAACTAAGAACACCCTAATCACACTTGAGTACTATCTCATGAACATATTAACAAATAACATGCTAACAACCTAATCATGCTTGAATATCATCCCAAGAACACATAAAATGGATAAATGCGGGGATACAAATGATATGATTGGCTACATAATACAAGAAAGATCAACCAAGAGGCAATTATGCATGAATATGATAAGACAGACTCAGTTCAGTGTGTGCGCGCGTTCGTGTAGCGTTCTTAAACGCGTTCGAATGGTAAACAGAAGGTTCGCATTCGTGTAGCGTTTGATAATGCGTTCGAACGGTACCAGACCTGATGATACAAAATGCATGCACGTTCGAGTAGCGTTCGTAAAACGTGTTCGAACGGGAAACAGAAGGTTCTCGTTCGTATAGCGTTCGAGAATGCGTTCGAACGGAACCAGACCTGATGCATGATAAGACCAAGAAAGTGTGTGTGCGTTCGCGTAGCGTTTGTAAAACACGTTCGAACGGGAAACAGAAGGTTCGTGTTCGTATAGCGTTCGAGAACGTGTTCGAACGGAAACAGACCCGATGCATGCAACACAAAGAATAAAGACAATAACGTCAAGCTCAGTATGTCCGATTGAACGTATCTTGCATTCAACCAAACACACATCAACTGGCGCGGCAAAGCATCATGGTAAAGGCCTTTAACCCCTCCCAATAAGGGATCTTTCATTGCACTTACTAAGCCTATGCGCTCGATTGAATCATGCATACAAAGAACTAAAAACAATAATATCAAACTTAGTATGCTCGATTGAACGTATCTTGCATTCAACCGAACACACATCAACGGGCGCGGGAAAGCATCGTGGTAAATGGCTTTAACCCCTCCCAATAAGGGATCTTTCATTGCACTTACTAAGCCCATGCGCTCGATTGAATCATGCATAAATAAGCAACATGCAGAATTCAAATAACGAAAAAATAAATAAACCGAAGCAATATAAAACAAAAGAATGTGTCGTTTACTCAAGTGGTACGTGGAGTTGTATCCCGAGTACAGATCATACTACCGTCCATTCGGAATCGGCTATGAAATTTATGTCCGGGTTTCCATCCTATATACCACAAGAGACGACACTTTTCCATTCATCCAATACCCACAACACACATCATCCACAAACAAGATTCAACAAATAATTAAAATATAATCAAGATAAATAACAAAAATCAAATAAAGATGAGTGTGAAAAGTGCCCTCAGGTCTAACCTTTTAAATCACCTCTCGGATGTACGGCACACGATCGTCGGAAGGGTGGATGCTCCGCAACTCTTCCGGTTCACTGGTTCACTGCTCTCGTTCGTTGTCTCACTGTTTGGAGTCGTCGTTCTCCATCTTTTGCTGCTGCTTTTGACTCCGATTTGCTCATGTTTTCCTGCTATTTGGTCTCCGTTTTGCTCCTGTTTTCTCTGTATTCTGCTCACTGTTTCAGGTCTATTAGTGGACTGTTTTTGCGCTTTTTTGGGGGGGTTGGGTTGTGTTTTTTATGTTACTGCTTTTAAGGTTTTTTTTGTGAATGTTTTGGGTATTTTGCTGGGGCTGTTTGAAGGGCTGAAATTTGGTGAATGAGCTGCTGTTTTTTAGGGCTGTTTTGCGTGCAGGGAAGGGCTGTGTTTTGATGCTTAATTCGGGTTGTATGGCTGATGTGTTGGGTGGTGGTTTGGCTACTGTATAGGGGGTGTTTGGGCGTGATTTGGCTACTGTTTTAGTGTAAAGGGGCTGCTATATATTAGGGTATGATTTCGGCAATGGGAGAGTGAAGATGAAGAGAACTTTTTCTTGTTATTTTCTTGATGAATGCGGTGACTTAGGAGAGGTTCTTTGCTTGTATTTTTCTTGTTATTTTCGTGCAATGTGAGAGAGTGGAGAGGTCTTGGGCGTGGGCTAGAGAGATTGGAGAGAGAGAGAGAAATGGCTTTGGTTTAGTGTTGTTTATGTATGGAAGGGTTAGGTTTCACCTTGTCTCACAAGGAATGGGATTTGGCATTAAAGAGAGGATTTGATTTGGTGTTGGACAAGGAAAGCAAGGGATTTGATTTGGTTTAGATTAGGAAGGTTGAATATTTGATTGGCTTGGTTTAGGAATACAATATTTTAAGTTAGGAATAATATATATTTGATTGGGAATATAATTGGTTGATTGATTTTAATTAGGCATGACATCTTTTTAATTTGGTATGTGATTTTTAGATTTGTTTTGATTTCACCATGTGTTAAATATGTGTTTTAAGTGGGCTTGGGCGAATTGGGCTTGATGTGAGGCTAGCAGCAAAACCAGAATTACCGACACCGTTCGAACGCCTCCTCGAACGCGGCACGAACGCCTGCAATCTGTTTGCCGTTCGAATGCATACACGAACGCAGCACGAACGAAAACAGTGAACCTTGTTTATTCTGAATTTCCCCTTCCGATATCCGTTTTACGTGACCTCCGTGACTTAAAAGGTAGTGTCTCCAAAATGAGACTCATCATAGGGACTTATGTGTAAAAATGCAGTGCCTACCACTGAGTAAAAAATTTCAATTATCTTAGGTAGACCTTTTCTTGCTATAGCTAACGCCCTTATAAATTTCAGGAACGGTCTCATGAAGTTATCATTTGGTATATGACACTAGAGGTGAATATATTTCATGTTGAGAAACAACCACGAGATGATGATGAATGTCATTACACATACATGCTAGACACTATCTTACCGGAAACAGCCTTTGCACAATATGAATCTAACCCTCCTGAACTGGAACTGATCCCAAAGAATCATAAAAAGAGGAAAATAAGGGTTAGTATCACTTCAAGATGATCCCTGGGAAATTAAAAATGAGGTTGAGCCAAATTTTCCAGATAGACAGTCAAAAATTTCAATAATCTCCAAACCTTGGGGGATCCATTGATAAATTGTTGCAGCAAGCCATAAATTCTTTCTCATGTCTTAATTAGTTCGCTACATGGAAGCCACCATGATAACTTGGGTGGTTACGTCTGGCTGAAGACGTTAAACTTAGCGCTAGCGGTGAGACATTCCTTGCATCTGCATTTATTTTATTTTATTTATTTTATCTTATTTTATTCTCGTTATTATAATTTTATTTTATTGCATGCTAATTGCATGTTTATTGTTTGCATGAGTATTTCTGCAGGTGTTAGCGCAACCCACGCAACTCACACAACCAAAGTCTTACCTGCAAGAACCTGATCAACTTCGTGACTGGTAGTGTTGTCCCTTAATCCTGTTTCTTTATATTTATCTTACATTGAGGACAAATAAATTTTAAGTACGGGGGTGTATGCACGCGCATGATAATACCTGTTATTACAAAATATATATTTTGTTTGTTTTTAGTCCTTAATAGTAAAGCATAAGTCCAATGATGATATTATTTGCTTTAGGGTAAAATCTTAGAAATGATAAGTTCTTTAATGTACTTTTATCTGATACCTTGAGTAGTTGATCTAGTTTAGACTCATAAGCACTTAACTATAGGTTTTTAACAGTAATAACCTAGGTAGTTAACAAAGTGACTAGTGAAGAAATTTCATGTCGATGAATGACCATTTGCTTAGATGTCTATCCCGATTTGCTAGTGTTATGATGTATGATATGGTTAAAAATAAAAAGAGAAAGTCTCGAAAGAAAGAAATTAAACCACCTATAACCGATAAGCATGAAGCTACCATGGGCGAGTGTTAGGAACACCATGAGGAGAAATGTTACCTTAAAGGGTAGGTGTGTTAAAAAAGAAAAAAAAAAATCTAAAAAAAAAAGAAAGAAGAAAAAGAAAAAAAAAATATAATCATACCATATTGAGCACAGAAATGCAATTACAAAGCACATTTGAGATATCTAGGTTGGTTTGACCCATCGGATCCCAATTTTTAAACAAAATCATTGAGTTGGCTTACCTAGGAGTCAAGTTGTGAATGAACCATTACACACACACACTGTGAGTCTGGCTTAGATGATTTATTCAATGACTTAGATTTGAGTTACATTGAGTACTTTGAAAGTTCTCTGGTTTTATTGTTGTGAATTCTTTGAGGACAATAATATGTGTAACTATTGGGACTATTTCATTTTATTTTTGCATGATTGTATGTGTTCTTAAATGACGTTTGTGGGTGTCATCACTATAAGCCCTCACGAGACTATAACTCGTCCACTAGGGACACTTAGGGGTTTAAAGGCTTGTTGCATACGCTAAATGCAATTGTGATCCCTACAAAAGTGGCTTAGATAACCTTTATTTTTAATTTAGTTTTGTTCTTATTTTTCTTTCCGCGCTTGAATTGCTATGGACTAGCAATAAGCTGGTTGGGGGTTGTGATAAGTGCATGAAAATGTACTTTGAGCATCACTAATTCAACATGATTATCATGTGTTTAATCTTAATTATAGTTTATTTTGTGCTTTATTATTAGGAAGCAATGGAACATGGATATTCGAGCAATTACGCGTATTTTGGGACCTTACAGACACATCGAAAGCACGCAGGAAATGAGCAGAAATGCAGGAATCATTATCCTACAAGCCTGGCCACGCATCGCGACACGCATGGCCGTGCGTCGCGACACGGAGATGTTTTTTTCAAGGTTTTGATTAGTTTATATTTTATGCACACAATGACTCTGGGACCCTTCTATAAATACCCAAACTCATCCATAACCCTAAAAGATGGGAGAGAAACAGAGAGAAAACACACAACAAAGATTAAAAACATATTTGAGATTGAAGAACGAAGAAATTTCATACCGGACAGGATGCTGCTGCAATCTCTTTAGGCTATGTCTCTTTCTTCTATGGAGAACTAATCTCCTAGGCAAAGCTAAGGATGAACTCTTGTATTTAAACTCTAATATTAATGTTGTTGATTTCTGAATGCTTTTTAATGTTTAATACAATTGATGATTCATTGTTCTTTATTATCTTTTGATTTATAATCCAGAGATTGTGTTTTACCAACTTGCATATAAGAATAGTCATGTTTTTTCTATGTGTGATTGGGGAACCTAGTTGTGACTGGTAAAGATATTTAATGAGTTAATCTTCTGCTGCAGTATTGCCTTTGGGTATATGATAAGTGTGGTTTATACCATTTATTCATGCATTCTTAGCTTACTATTTGTTAGATTCTGTATAATTTAATGTAATTTATAGTTTATTTTATGTTTTATTTGTAGGAAGCATTGATACATGGATCTTGCGGTACTTATAAGTGTTTTGGGACCATACGGACGGATAGGAAGCACGCGGAAAAAAGCAAAAACGTGGAAAAACACACAAACCTGGAATCTACTGCTGCGAGTCGCAACGCGACTTCGCTGTTGACCCTCATACAAAAAGCCAGGAGTTTGGCGCCGCGGCGCCCAGTTTGCACCAAAAACATGATTTTTAGGATTTTTACATGCCCAATGACTCCAAGGCTCTATTATAAATAGATTAGTTCGTCCAAACTCAAGGGAGGAGACTAATACACATCACAAAACACAAAAACACATATTTTAGAGAGATCCAAGGAGAATGATTGAAGAGCGACAAGATGAGACGAATGCGGTGACGTCCGAAGAGGAAGAGATTCAATTCGAGTTTTATTTTCTTGTTTCTTCCTTAGAACTCTAATGATTTCAATTAGATTCATGACTTTGTTTTTATTGTTTTTATCTTTAGTCATGAACTAACTCCTTAATTCTGGAGAATGATGTAACCGATGCTTGAACCTTTATTTTAATTGTCGATTTTGTTATGAAGTTTTATTGAGTTATTTATATTCTTTTGAGTTTAATGCTTCTTGATTGCTGGCCACAATTTGAGATGATGCATGTTTAGAATCTATCACTCGAGAGAGGGGATTTTGAATTAGATCTATATAATATAACTTAGGAGTTTTATAGAGTTCGAGAGAATATATAAGTTCATTTGAAGTCGTTAATATAGAATCATAAAGTGTAATGAGTTGTTAACTACTAGATTTTTATAGAGATATCGAAGTCTATAGTTGATGATATTTTCACTATCACTCGAGAGAATGAGTGGATAATTTTGGAGTCTTGACTTATAAACAATTTAACTGAATAAAGATTAATTGGCATGATAAATACATATGGGTTAGCTAGATGAATTCGGACTCTAGAATCTCTATCGTATTAGTTCCTCTTATCTAATTAATTCATATTTTATTTATTTAATTAAATCTTTGTTAATTATTGTCTAAATAAAGTTAGGATTATCAATTGTAGTATTTAGTGCGAGTTAACGCAATCCATGTGGGTTCGACACTCTTTCACTGATTTATACTAAAACTTGACATCGTACACTTGCGCTACGATATAAAATATCACAACAAGATTTTGGCGCCGTTGTCGGGGATTGTTTGTTTAAATCACATTAATACTACTACCAAGTAATCTTAGCTTTAATTTAGATTTTTATCTTTTATTTTTAATTTATATTTTTTTTATTGATTTTTTTTTCTTTCAGTGCTTCAGTGAATGCGAAA
Organism: Zanthoxylum bungeanum; assembly: GCA_019454045.1. Classification (NCBI taxonomy): domain Eukaryota; kingdom Viridiplantae; phylum Streptophyta; class Magnoliopsida; order Sapindales; family Rutaceae; genus Zanthoxylum; species Zanthoxylum bungeanum. The sequence goes on along the minus strand of SKCR01036333.1, from coordinate 25,891 downwards.
ATTCACAAGTCTCGACTCGCTCTCTTTGATCTTGAAATAGAAAGAACATCGACGAGACTATGGAAAGAAAGGAAAATTGAACAAGAAGCAATGCCAGCTGAAAACAGAGAGATCAACCCACGTCAGGTGGCAATCAGAGATCACTTCAAGCCGGTCATTGATGATACCTATTCTGGGATTGTCCATCAACCAATCAAGGCCAACAATTTTGAGCTAAAACCTACATTGATCAACATGGTACAAAGGATTCAGTTTGGGGGTTCAGCTGTAGAAGATCCCAACATGCACTTAAGGATGTTCCTGGAGATCGCAGATACTATAAAGATGAATGGCGTGAGTAAAGAGGCTATCAGGCTACGCTTATTCTCATTCTCTTTACGGGATAAAGCGTGGGATTGGCTTCAATCAATACAGACGGAGAGTATCATGACATGGCAGGATATGGCCATGAAATTTCTTGAAATGTTCTTTACACTAGATAAATCAGCTCAATTGAGGGAAGAAATTAGTATATTTGAGGAGCTGGAGACTGAGACTCTATATGAAGCATGAGAGCGCTTTAAGGATCTACTACGAAGATGCCCACAATACGATTATGAAGATTGGGTCCAGATTCAGTTTTCTATAATGGGCTGAATGGTTCGAATAGGACCGTGGTTGACGCAGCAGCTAGGGGAACTCTATTCAAGAAATCATCAGAGGACGCCTACAATCTGTTAGAAGAAATGGCCATTAACCACTTTCAATGGCCAAGTGAACGTGCTACGGTGACCAAAGTGGCAAGAATATATGAAGTGGACCCTCTTGTGGCACTTATAACTCAGATTTCCACCTTATCTACTCAAGTAGCAGCCCTCACAAATCCATGGGCACAATCATCTATTAAATCAGTAGCGGCTACAAATATGTTGTTATTGGAAGGAAACCCGAACGTCGAGCAAGTCTAATTTTTGAAAAATCAGAACTTCAACAGCTATAGAGGCAATTATGTGCCTAACTGTTATCATCCAAACCTGTCATATGCTAACACAGAAAATACCTTGCAATCTTCATCGGGATTTGACTATCAAAAAGCTGAGCATAAATCTTATTTGGAAGATTTCATGAGCACGTTTGTTGCTAATACCTCAGCGAGGTTTGAGAAGAATGAAACAAGGTTGAAATATATTGAGACACACATGTAAAATATCAGGGCCACAATGAAGTCCTTAGAAACACAGATTGGGCAGATTACTTCCTTCATGACCAAGCAGTAGTAAGGGGTATTTGGATAAACTGCCACAACTGCCAAGCTATCTTTTTCATGTCAAAGCAATCAGTGGATACAAAAGAAAAAGCTACCATTACCACCATTTATGTGGTTGCGTCTGGCTAAAGATGTTAAACTTAGCGCTAGTGGGGAGGCAACTTTTGCATCTGTTTTATTATTATTTCCTTTATTTTTAATTTTTATTTTATTGTTGCTATTTGTCTATTTATTTGTTTTGCATGCTATTTATATAGGTAGCACGAGACACACAAAACCCGCGCAACCAAATTATGACCAACAGGAACCTGATCAACTCCATGCACGGTAGGGTTGTTCCTCACTCTTGTTATTTCTTCCTTGTTAGTAAAGCATAAGTCTAATGATGAATTTGTTTGCGTTAAATGAAATTTTAGAACGATAAGTCTCAATTGATTTTTATCTGATGCTTTGAGTATGTGATCTAGGTTAGACTCGTAAGCACTTAACAATAGGTTTTTTGCAGTAAGTGTTGGACAATTATGACCCATAGCATCATTATTTGTAAAAGACATTGTGTTTTTGTACAAATTAACTATGTGACAAAGGAAATTGCTATTTTATAATTTTTTAATTGGATTACTTGGATATATAAATGATAAAAGTCCTTATGATTAGTTCCGGATTAATAAGATATGAGACAGTATTAATCCATGAACAGTTTAATCATTAAACATCTCTAGTCATATTATTATCGAGACTGGACATCGATAATGCAGAATAGACTAGTATTACACTTGTGAGCGTTATGGAAGCTTAACGGCATAGTTCTCATATATTTAAGTATTGGCTACTTATGCAAGTGTGATATGAGGTTCTGTTAGCCGTTGGACCGGGAACAGCTTCGCTCTGGATAGACCCCTCGGAATCTCATTGGTAGTATGACTATGTGTATATGGGAATCTGAATCAGGGTAGGTGTATGTGGTCTTAACCTGAGACTTGCATCGCTAATACTTGCGACAATCAGTACGTTTTGGTTTTGGTCGTCCGGAGCTTTAACATGTTCTGTGTACGCCTCTTCTGGGTTTATTGAGAATCATAGTGTATTGGGTGTGATGTCAAGATGGAAGTATCACTTCAGTCATATGGAGACGATGATCACGCAGGGATACAAAACTAGTACTCTTATATGCTGCAGCTATCGGGATAGTATGACTAGGTCATGATTATCTAATTACAGAGACTAGTTGCTGATGATCTAATATATACTTCGTACGGGGCAGACACAATTCCAGCCCCAGGCCTAGCATGTGACATCCAATACTGGATCGTAATACGCAATACTTAGTATACTACGCCTGATACAGATTATATATTCTTCGTTGAATATTTTTGGAGAATTGGGTAGGCACGGTGCTTTGCTAGAAGCCAACCATGTCTTGTAAATCGGTAAGAATGTGGTACGGGGTACGCACATGTTCGGATAGTCTGATGACCGTATTTACTGCCAACATATCCAGGGATCTCTTGGGTCGCTTCCCAAAGATTCACCGATGACATTTGACTTAAACAGAATTAATCTGGGATTAATTATGGGAGAGATAATTAATCTGGGATTAATTACGGTAAGAATTTATCTGGGATTAAATTCGTATACAAGAGAGAACGCGATTAATTTGGAATTAATCGGTAAAATAAATTTAATAGTTAAATTGGATTTTTCTATTTAATTTATTTATTTGGGCTAAAATAATATATTGGATATATTAAATTGAAATTGGATTTCAATACGGAATTAAAATTGGATTTTAATTCAAGCGAACGAATTAATTTGGAATTAATTAGTAAGCGACTATCGTAATAATTTTGTGAAGCATAATTATTTAATTAAATTGGATTTAATTATTTAACAATGGAAAATTCATTTAGTCGGATTAAACGAATCTGAGCCCAAAGCTTAGTTGTGTGTTGGAGAAGCCAACCAAATTTTGAATTTCAAAGTGGTGGGACCCACTTGACTTACATCAACTTGTCAAAGGTTGATGGAAGTGGTTGAGCTCATTTAATTCCATATTTCACACAACTAAAGTGTGTTGAGCAAGTTTTGTAACACTTGCCTTTTGTTTTTGAAACAAGTCAACAAAACACAACTTAACTCTCTCTTTCTCCCTTCTTTTGTCGTGAGCATCTTCTTCCTCTCCATTGATTTTTGCTTCAAAATTCAAGCAAGCTATCACTTAAGGAGTCTTGTGAGGTGATAGGGAAACTCACCATTGGGTTGGAAACACTCAACACAAAGCTTGGAGCTTCCAACATACAAAGATTTGTGAAAATCACTCATCCGATCAATGTAAGTTTTTTCCGCAACTCACTTGATTATTCACACACAATATCATGACTTAGAGACCTTGGGCATGTCTAGGACACTAACAATGGTATCATGAGCCATATCTAAGCATGATTTGAGTTTAAGGTTTATGAACTTTATTTGGGGATTTTGTGCTTGGAGTATGTATTTTTCCAAATTGGTTGTGTTTTGATGATGATGATGAATTAGATTTGTGCATCATATGATTTGAACAAATTGATTGGATCAAAAATTCCTAAAATTCTTGGCATGGCCGAAAATTGACCCTAGCTTTTTCATGGTGATTTTTTGATTTTAAACTATTGGATGAGTTTAAAGCATGAAATGAATATTAATTGTTGGTTTAATTGGATTGAAATCAAAATTGAATGTTATTTCATGACATTGCCGTGAGATTGAGCATGTTGAATAGATTGATTTTGCTTCAATTTGTATTGGACATGAGTTGGATAATTAAAGCATGATTAATTTGATTAAATTAATGTTTTGGAAATATTATATTAATAGATTAATTATGTTAATTACACTTTAAATGAAATTAATGTGATATTTGGAATATTATGTTAATATAAATTAGTCTTTAAAATTGGATTGGGCTAATTTGTTATATTTGGGCTTATGGGCTTGGTTGGACCAAGTTTGGTTTTGGACAATTGGGTTAGATCCAATTGGGCCTAAAACCAATTCCATAAAGTCCAAATATGACTTTTGGGCCTTCAATAATTTAATTGGGCCTAATGGGCCTAAATTGATTTTTGCCATAGGGTGATTCCTAATTGGGCCTTGGCTATTGGGTTGGATCCATATTGGCCAAAGCTCATTCCTAAATAATTAATTGAAAGCCCATTGGACTTTAATTAGATATGCATTGGATGCTAATTGGGCCTTTGAGACCCAATTGGATTGGATTTGGAATCCAAGTCTTTAAGGCACATAAATAAGTGTAATTATTTAATTTGAAATTAAATTCGAATTAGTATTGGATACAATTTAAATTGGATTTAAAATTATAGTTCGATATAATTCAAGAATACGTACTTTGAGTATTTATTCTTAAACGAGTTGGACTCGCACAAATCAAATCGTTGTATGAACATTGGATGGTCATTAATTCAAAGATTAATTAATTGGATTAGATTGATTGAAAACATACTTTGTGTGAATACTTGGATGTATTTGTAAGAATAATTTATATCGGATGGATATTAGTCGGGTGGGGTAATTTTGGAAATTGTTGTAATAAATTTGGAATTTATTAAATTGGACCTGCGTGTCCAGCCTATCATCTTTTTACTCTTTGTATTTCTCTTCTCACCAATTCCCCTCAATGTAAATGAGGTTTCTTTAATGTATTATGTAATTGGGTAGAAGTATGTATAGTGCTAGCGGGAAAGAGGAAATGGAGAGATTTATTCTAGGAATAAATTATGTTATATATCCATCCACATATTATTATTAATTTATTTGCACCTTATTATGCTTTTATAAAACATGTGTAAAGGTGTATGATGAGACCTAATCAAAGATAATAAATTGGATGCCAATTTATGAAAAAATCCTCACTTTAATATTAAGCGTTGTGGGAACACAGGAATCTGGGGCGACGCATGCTGTCCCGGGCTCGCGGCCCGGTCGGGAGTACGGAGTAGCCACGGGGGACTAAACCGGGGAATAATGGAGTCGCCACCCGGTGTGAACCGGGAAAATGAGATTTAAGGCCGCACTCACCCCTCGCAAGGGAAGACCTCAAACCATTGGGTTCGGAATGGTCCCTTACTTATGCCACTTGTAATGACAGGATTTATGTAATAATTTAATCAGGCTTAAGTAGCACTTATTTCCAAGAGTATCATGCTTCTAAATTCACGGGTACAAAATAAAACTTATACATACATTTCACATATATCTCACATCTAAGAACACATGCCTGAAAATACCTCAAAGTAACAACGAACATACAACTTCATTCAGCATATCACATTCATGAAAAACAAGCATTCATAATAACCGCACAAGCATACATGTGAGCACTTTTCCAAGTGATACGTGGAATTGTATCCCAAGTACAGACCGCATTACCGTCCATTCGGAATCGGCTACGGAATTTATGTCGGGTTTCCATCCGATATATCACAAGAAATAATACTCCAAAGTCATCATGGCATAGGTATATGAATCGTAATGCGTTAAATCAAGACTAAGGCAAATGACGCAACTAATGGAATAAACATGCTTTTCATTATTATGTGCACAAAGATAAGAATGACTATGTGTGGTTCCATAAAAAAAATCACCTAAGAAACAATTATACATGGCATGTGATGAATATGTCTCAGTTCAGTGTGTTCGCGTTCGTGTAGCGTTCGTAAACGCGTTCGAACGGTAAACAGAAGGTTCGCGTTCGTATGGCGTTTGATAACGCGTTCGAACGGAAATGAAACAGAATGCTCACATTCGTATGGCGTTTGTTAACGCGTTCGAATGGAAATGAAACAGAATGCTCACATTCGTATGGCGTTCGTGAACGCGTTCGAATGGAAATGAGACCCGATGTATGATAAGGCAAAATGCATGCGCGTTCGAGTTGCGTTCGTAAACGCATTCGAACGGGAACAGACCTGATGCATGAAATGGGACGCAATACATAAACAACAAAATAAAGGGGCGCGGCGAAGTACTGCCGTAAAGGTGGCCTTTTGGGGCTCTTGGTCTCTCAAAGAGAGGACCTTTAGACCAACATACTAAGCCCATGCGCGTCACATCACAACACATGAAATAAAGACAATAAAAGTGTAGGACTTCGTATGCCCAATTGAACGTACATTCAACCCAAACACACTTCATCCAGCGCGGCGAAGTAGTGTCACAAAGGTGGCCTTTTAGGCTCTTCGTCTCTCAAATATAGGACCTTTGGACTAACTCACTAAGCCCATGCGCTCGATCGCATCATACATACAAAAATAGAGCCAATCATATCAAAACCAATTATGCCCGATTGAACACATCTTACATCCAATCCGAACACACATCAACCGGCGTGGCAAAGCATCGTGGTAAAGGGCTTTAACCCCTCCCCATAGGGGATCTTTCATTCCACTTACTAAGCTCATGCGCTCGATTGAATCATGCATAAATAAACAACATATAGAATTCAAGTGACGAAAAATAAACAAAAGCAACACAAAACAAAAGAGGGTGACGTTTACTCAAGCGGTACGTGGAGTTGTGTCCCGAGTACAGATCATATTACCGTCCATTCGGAATCGGCTATGAAATTTATGTCCGGGTTTCCATCCGATATACCGCGAGAGTTGACACGTCTCTCATTTTATTCCACAGCCACAACATACTACATCTCATAATTCATGCATGTTTATTTACTCAAGGGCCACAACATGCATTTCAACATGACAATCATGCAAGTAATATTTAATAAATAATACAAAAAAAATGAGTGTGAAATATACCCTCAGGTCAAACCTTTTTGCCAACTTTCAGGCTTGCGTTTCACGGACGTCGGAAGGGTACAACTCCTCAACTTCTCCGGTTCACTGGTTTAGCGTCCTAGCTCACTACTTTGCTGTTTTGCTTGCGGTTCGAACTCCGTTCTGCTCCTGTTCGGCCTCTGTTTTGCTGCTCACTGCTCAGGCCACCTCTTTTGACGTTTCAATGAACTGTTCCAAGTTTGTGTGGGTTCTTAGTGCAGTTGTGTGTGATTATTTTAAGGATTATGAATGCAGTCTCTTTATGTTACTGTTTTTAAGATTTTTAGGCAATGTTTTAAGTGTATTTTGCTGCTGTTTTAGGGGTTAAATTACTGCTGTTTGGGCGTGATTTAGGGACTGGTTTGGGTCAGTTTTGGTGGGAAGGGGGCTGCTGTTCGGGGGTACTTTAGTGGCTGTTTGGGGCGTGTTTGGGCTGTCGTTTGGGGTATATTTTTCGGTGATGTGTGGAGGCTTAGGGGGTTGCTATTTTCGGTGGTGATTATGAGTTGTTTTGGTGGTTGGATGGGGTGTGAATGGCTATTGTATTTTCGGTAATATGAGAGTGTTTGAGGGCTTGTTGTTTTCGGTAATGTGTGAGTGGGGGTGAAGAGAGTTGTTTGTTATTATGTGTATGAGCTAGGGGTTGGAAATTCTTTTCTTCTTTTTTGTTTGTGATGGGCGTGAACTAGCCGTTGTGTGGCTTGGAGAGGTGTGGTTTATATAGAGAAAGGCTAGGGCTTCACCTTGTCTCACAAGGAAGGGATTTGGTGCATTAAAGAGAGATATGATTTGGTGTTGAGCAAGGAAGGTCAAGGATTGAGGGGGGACAAATCTTGGTTAGATTAGGAAGTCAAAATATTTAATTGGTTATGATTGATTTTAATTAGGCATGACATCTTTTTAATTAGTATGTGATTTGTTTAGTTATGAAGTTAATATATTTGATTTATCTTCATTAGGTATGATTATATTTTGTGTTTTATTTAATTGGTAAATGGTTTAAATATTTTATTTAATATTTAATGTTTAATTTAATTAAATTGGGATGTGTTTTATGGGCTTTGGGGAGCTAAATGGGCTGGGGTGCGAGGCTAGCAGCAAAACCAGAAACACCGACGCCGTTCGAACGCCAATTCGAATGCTACACAAACGTCCGCAATCTGCCTAACGTTCGAATGAAGTAACGAATGCAGCACTAACGAAGACAGTGAGCTTGTGAAATGGACTTGATGACGTACTTATTTCGAATTTCCCCTTCCGACCTCTGTTTCCCGTAATATTCTTAGCTAAAAAAGTAGTGCCTCCAACTGAGACTCATCATCGGGTTTCACATGCAAAAATGCAATGCCTACAAGCGTTTTCCTTCCATTGAGTGGTTCTTTCTCAAGATCCAAGATTGGCTTTGATTTGTTGGCCAAAGTCAAGATCATTGTCCATCGAGGATGTGTTTGAACCACGAAGGCTTTGTTATATATCGCATGTCTTGGGCAGTTGTGACTTGTTGGCCAAAGTCAATGTCACTTCTTGTTCATCAATGTGGATTACGAAGCTTTCCCACTGTCAATGGGTCGCGCTTAACTGGAATCATTAAGCTTGTTGAGCCAAAGCCAAGGCTTAGTTGATTCAGAGGAAAAAGTTAGGAAATATATCTTGGATATATATCTTGGACTTGGAGGTTTACCTACCGGATCTAGGAATTGGATGGGATCTAATTGATCTTAGAGATCTACCTAGTTAAGTTTCATACAGCTTGTTGGCCAAAGTCAAGGTTGTGAGTTATTTAACGGGATCCTAGCCCACTAGGAAACTAGGTTTCCCGAGTACTCAACAGAGGGATAGAGGCTCGCCGAAAATTAGTGGGAGGCCAGTATTAGATTTGCAATTTCGTTTAATACTTGCCAAATACGCACTTTTAAATTATTTTCGTCATTATATATTTATATTAGTTGGACTAATATTCTATTATTTTTATTGAACAGTTTGACTGTACTCTTATAACTTCATTTGTAGTTGATTATATAGTCGGACTATAGTAATCATTACATTTGATTGTACCTGATATCGTTGATTGGATAGTTGGACTATTGCAATCAAGATGACTGGAAAGATTAGCGTTAGAGACATCGTCATGGGCGATAATGTCTTTAACGGCGTGAATTTTCCAGATTGGGAGATGAATCTCAGGATTGTCCTGTGAGCCGAGAAGTTACTCTATGTTATAGACAGACCTCTCGGGCCTGATCCCGGACATGGGCGGGTAGTTGATCATGAGCTTTGGAAGACTCATAGTGATGACAACTCAACTGCTCAATCCGTCATGCTTGCCGCAATGACCCCTCAATTTCATCGTCAAAACAAGGGATTAGATCCCTACAACATGATGTTGAAATTGAAGGACCTTCATAGATCTAATCTTAAATCTCAGAAGTATGAATTGCAAAAGAAGCTCTTTCGCTAACGTATATCATAGGGTACATCTGTCGAGTACTATGTGTCACAGATGATTACTGACATCGAACATCTAGGTCAGCTGGGCATAACCTTCGAGGCTGAGACTTCCATAGATTTGATCTTACAGTCTCTGCTCGACTGTTGGGGCGGGTTCATCATGAACTACAATATGATGAACCAAGAGAAGACTCTTGGAGAGTTGATGGCGATGCTGAAAGAGGCAGAGCCAGAGCTTCTGAATCAAGCATCGCATTTTTGGAACCAACGTTTTGATGAGATCATAAAAGAATATTATTTCGTTTAAAACGAGGATGATCATTGTGTATATAAGAAGGTTAGTGGGAGCGCACTGACATTCATTGTCTTTTATATTGATGATGTATTGCTTATTGGCAATGACATTCCCATGCTACAATCGGTGAAAGCTTGGTTTTCATTAAAATTCTCCATGAAAGATATGGGAGAAGCAGTCTTTATTCTAGGAATAAAGATCTACCGGGATAGATCTAGAAAGATGCTTGGACTCTCCCAAAGCTCGTATATAGACAAAATGTTGAAGAGATTCAACATGGATCAGTCTAAGAGGGGACTGTTGCCAGTGTCACATGGCGTCTCTCTATCTAAGGACATGTGTCCTAAAACTCAAGATGAGAGAGACAATATGAGTCGGATCCCGTTCGCTTCAACAGTCGGATCGATCATGTATGTCATGATATGTACGAGACCTGATGTCTCGTATGCTTTGAGCATGTGCAGTCGCTATCAGGCCGATCCAGGTGATGGTCACTGGATTGATGTTAAGAACATCCTTAAGTATCTTAGACGAACTAAGAATGCTTTCTTAGTGTATGGAGATGGAGAACTTGAGGTGATTGGGTTCACCGATGCAAGTTTCCAAATCGATAAAGACGACTCTAAGTCGCAATCGAGGTACATATTTTGTTTGAACAATGGAGCACTGAGTTGGAAATCTTCCAAGCAAAAGACTGTTGCCGATTCGACAACAGAAGAGGAATATATCGATGCAGCTGAGGCAGCAAAAGAAGCAGTTTGGATTCGTAAATTCCTAATTGGATTAGGAGTAGTTCCGTTAGTATCTGAGCTCGTACCTTTGTATTGTTACAATAACGGGGCTATAGTGCAGGCTAAGGAACCGCCGTCTCATCAACGATCTAAGCATGTACTTCGAAGTTTTCATCTGATTCGTGAGATCATACATCGTGGCGATGTGAAGATCGAAAAGATCGCCTCAGATGACAACATTACAGATCTGCTGACGAAAGCTATTTCTCAGTAAAAGTTTGAGCGACATGTAAATACTTCAGGTGTTAGATACTTGAGTGATTGGCTATGAGCCAAGTGGGAGATTGTTGGACAATTATGACCCATAGCATCATTATTTGTAAAAGACATTGTGTTTTTGTACAAATTAACTATGTGACAAAGGAAATTGCTATTTTATAATTTTGTAATTGGATTACTTGGATATATAAATGATAAAAGTCCTTATGATTAGTTCTGGATTAATAAGATATGAGACAGTATTAATCCATGAACAGTTTAATCATTAAACATCTCTAGTCATATTAGTATCGAGACTGGACATCGATAATGCAGAATAGACTAGTATTACACTTGTGAGCGTTATGGAAGCTTAACGGCATAGTTCTCATATATTTAAGTATTGGCTACTTATGCAAGTGTGATATGAGGTTCTGTTAGCCGTTGGACCGGGAACAGCTTCGCTCTGGATAGACCCCTCGGAATCTCATTGGTAGTATGACTATGTGTATATGGGAATCTGAATCAGGGTAGGTGTATGTGGTCTTAACCTGAGACTTGCATCGCTAATACTTGCGACAATCAGTACGTTTTGGTTTTGGTCGTCCGGAGCTTTAACATGTTCTGTGTACGCCTCTTCTGGGTTTATTGAGAATCATAGTGTATTGGGTGTGATGTCAAGATGGAAGTATCACTTCAGTCATATGGAGACGATGATCACGCAGGGATACAGAACTAGTACTCTTATATGCTGCAGCTATCGGGATAGTATGACTAGGTCATGATTATCTAATTACAGAGACTAGTTGCTGATGATCTAATATATACTTCGTACGGGGCAGACATAATTCCAGCCTCAGGCCTAGCATGTGACATCCGATACTGGATCGTAATACGCAATACTAGTATACTACGCCTGATACAGATTATATATTCTTCGTTGAATATTTTTGGAGAATTGGGTAGGCACGGTGCTTTGCTAGAAGCCAACCATGTCTTGTAAATCGGTAAGAATGTGGTACGGGGTACGCACATGTTCGGATAGTCTGATGACCGTATTTACTGCCAACATATCCAGGGATCTCTTGGGTCGCTTCCCAAAGATTCACCGATGACATTTGACTTAAACAGAATTAATCTGGGATTAATTATGGGAGAGATAATTAATCTGGGATTAATTATGGTAAGAATTTATCTGGGATTAAATTCGTATACAAGAGAGAACGCGATTAATTTGGAATTAATCGGTAAAATAAATTTAATAGTTAAATTGGATTTTTCTATTTAATTTATTTATTTGGGCTAAAATAATATATTGGATATATTAATTGAAATTGGATTTCAATACGGAATTAAAATTGGATTTTAATTCAAGCGAACGAATTAATTTGGAATTAATTAGTAAGCGACTATCGTAATAATTTTGCGAAGCATAATTATTTAATTAAATTGGATTTAATTATTTAACAATGGAAAATTCATTTAGTCAGATTAAACGAATCTGAGCCCAAAGCTTAGTTGTGTGTTGGAGAAGCCAACCAAATTTTGAATTTCAAAGTGGTGGGACCCACTTGACTTACACAACTTGTCAAAGGTTGATGGAAGTGGTTGAGGTCATTTAATTCCATATTTCACACAACTAAAGTGTGTTGAGCAAGTTTTGTAACACTTGCCTTTTGTTTTTGAAACAAGTCAACAAAAAACAACTTAACTCTCTCTTTCTCCCTCCTTTTGTCATGAGCATCTTCTTCCTCTCCATTGATTTTTGCTTCAAAATTCAAGCAAGCTAGCACTTAAGGAGTCTTGTGAGGTGATAGGGAAACTCACCATTGGGTTGGAAACACTCAACACAAAGCTTGGAGCTTCCAACATACAAAGATTTGTGAAAATCACTCATCCGATCAATGTAAGTTTTTTCCGCAACTCACTTGATTATTCACACACAATATCATGACTTAGAGACATTGGGCATGTCTAGGATACTAACAGTAACAACCTAGGTAGTTGGCAAAGTGACTAGTTGACGAAATTATTTACCGATGAATGACCGTTTGCTTAGATATCTATCTCAATATGCTAATATTATGATGTATGGTATGATAGAAAAAAAGAAACCACCTATAACCGATAAGCGTGAAGCTACCCATGGACGAGTGTTAGGACCACCGTGAGGAGAAATGCTACCTTAAAGGTAGGTGTGTTTCAAAAAAAATAAATAAATCAAATCATACCATACGAAGCAAAGAAATGGAAATTACAGAGTTAATTTGAGATATCTATGTTGGTTTGACCCATCATATCTCAATTTTTGAGACGAAATCATTGAGTTGGCTTACTTATGAGACGAGCTGTGAATGAACTTTTACACACACACTGTGAGTCTAGCTTAGATGGTTTATTCAAGAACTTGGATTTGAGTCGCAATTGAGTACTTTGAAGGTTCTCTGACTTCATTGATAAGCATTCTTTGAGGACAACAATATGCATAACTATCAGGATTATTTTAATTATTTTCAAATTTTTACATGAATGTGTGTGAATGACGTTTGTGGGTATCGTCGCTGTAACTCATCACGAGACTATAACTCGTCCACTAGGGCCGCCTAGGGGTTTAAAGGCTTGTTGCATACGCTAAATGCAATCGTGATCCCTACGAAAGTGGCCTAGTTAATTTTTTTACTTATTGTTTTATTTATTTATTTAATTTATTTTGTCTTTTGCTCGGGACTAGTAAAACCTTAAGTTTTGGGGTGTTTGATAAGTGTAGTTTATACCCACTTATTCATGCATTCTTAGCTTACTATTTCGTTAGATTCTATATAATTTAATGTAATTTATAGTTTATTTTTTGTTTATTTGTAGGAAGCATTGATACATGGATCTTGGGGTACTTATACGTGTTTTGGGACCATACGGATGCATCGGAAGCACGCGGGAAAAGCAGAAACGCGGAAAACACACAAACCTGAAACTGCACGTGTCGCGACGCGCTCTGGTTCTGCATCGCGACGCGACTTCGCTGTTGACCCTCATACAAAAAGCCGAGAGTTTGGCGCCGTGGCGCCCCGTGCGCACCAAAAACATGATTTTTAGGGTTTTTACATGCCCAATGACTCCAAGGCTCTATTATAAATAGATTAGTTCGTCCAAACTCAAGGGATGAGGCTAATACACATCACAAAACACAAAAACACATATTTTAAAGAGATCCAATGAGAATGATTGAAGAGCGACAAGAGGAGACAAAGGCAGTGAAGTCCGAAGAGGAATAGATTCAATTCGGGTTTTATCTTCTTGTTTCTTCCTTAGAACTCTAATGATTTCCATTAGATTCATGACTTTATTTTTATTGTTTTTATCTTTAGTCATGAACTAACTCCTTAATTCTGGAGAATGATGTAACTGATGCTTGAACCTTTATTTTAATTGTCGATTTTGTTATGAAGTTTTATTGAGTTATTTATATTCTTTTGAGTTTAATGCTTATTGATTGCTTGCCACAATTTGAGATGATGCATGTTAAGAATTGATCACTCGAGAGAGGGGATTTTGAATAGATCTATAGAATATAACTTAGGAGTTTTATAGAGTTCGAGAGAATATATAAGTTCCTTTGAAGTCGTTAATATAGAATCACAAAGTGTAATGAGTTGTTAACTACTAGATTTTTATAGAGATATCGAAGTCTGTAGTTGATGATATTTTCACTATCACTCGAGAGACGGAGTGGATAATTTCAGAGTCTTGACTTATAAACAATTTAACTGAATAAGGATTAATTGGCATGATAAATACATAGGGGATAGCTAGGTGAATTCGGACTCTAAAATCTCTATCGTATTAGTTCCTCCTATCTAATTAATTCATATTTTATTTATTTAATTAAATCTTTGTTAATTATCGTCTAAATAAAGTTAGATTATCAATTGTAGTACTTAGTGCGAATTAACACAATCCATGTGGGTTCGACACTCTTTCACTGATTTATATTAAAACTTGACTCCGTACACTTACGGTACGATATAAAATATCACTACGATATAAAATATCACAACAATATATTATCGACGTTAGATAAGTCATAATGATAACTTTTCGTGCTGTTAACATAGAGAAAATAATTCATCGATTACCTTAGAACTTAATATGTTTGGAATTGAATATCTTCAGATTATTGGTTTGGGATGTGAAACCTTCAATTGAGTAATAAAATGAATCAATAACTGAATATAGGAATTTGATACGAGAGGGATTCCTAATTTATCTATTTTCAATAAGTTATTGCTAACATTTTTGTTTTAAGTAAATTAGTTCCTTGTAACCATCTCTCTGAGGAATCGACACCCCAACTATATTGTGATAACCGCAAGTACTTTTTGGGCGTAATCAATGACCGTTTGCTTAGATGTCTATCTTGATTTACTAGTGTTATGATGTATGATATAGTTAAAAATAAAAAAAAGAAAGTCTAGAAAGAAAGAAATTAAACCACCTATAACCGATAAGCGTGAAACTACCCATGGGCGAGTGTTAGGACCACCATGAGAGAAATGATACCTTCAAGGGTATGTGTGTTGAAAAAAAAAAGAAAAGAAAAAGTTGAAAAAAGAAAAATAAGAAAAAGAAAAAGAAAATCATACCATACTGAGCACAGAAAAGGCAATTACAGAGCACATTTGAGATATCTAGGTTGGTTTGACCCATCGAATCCTAATTTTTAAACAAAATCATTGAGTTGGCTTACCTAGGAGTCGAGCTATGAATGAACCTTTACACACACACTGTAAGTCTGGCTTAGATGATTTATTCAAGGACTTGGATTCGAGTTGCATTGAGTACTTTGAATATTCTCTGATTTCATTGCTAGGCATTCTTTGAGGACAACAATATGTGTAACTATTAGGATTGTTTCATTTTATTTTTTCATGATTGCATGTGTTGAATGACGTTTGTGGGTGTCGTCGCTGTAAGCCCTCACGAGACTATAACTCATCCACTAGGGTCACCTAGGGGTTTAAAGGCTTATTGCATACGCTAAATGCAATTATGATCCCTACAAAAATGGCTTAGATAGTTTTTATTTATTTTTTTAATTTAGTTTAGTTCTTATTTTCTTTTCGCGCTTAAATTGCTATAGACTAGCAATAAGCTAGTTGGGGGTTGTGATAAGTGCATGAAAATGTACTTTGAACATCACTAATTCGGCTTGATTATTAAGTATTTAATCTTAATTATAGTTTACTTTATGTCTTATTATTATGAAGCAATGCAACATGAATTTTGGAGTAATTACATATGTTTTGGGACCTTGTGGATGCATCGGAAGCACGTGGGAAGAGTGTAAATGAAGAAAGCACAAGACCAGAAAAATGGCCTTACGTCGCGATGCCACAAGGTTGGGCGTCGCGACGCGACCCCAACTTTACTCCATACATATTGCTCACAGGTTGGGCGGCGCGGCGCCACATGCCAGCGCCGCGATGCCCCGGAGACCCCAGAAACTTAATTTAGTCATGTTTGATGCGCATAATGACTCCTGGACTTCTCTATATAAACCCAAGTTCGTCCAAAACCCAAATGGAGGAGAAAAACATAGATAAAACACACAACAAATAGATTAAATCTCATATTTGGGATAGAGGAAAGAAGAACCACAAGCCAGACAGGATGTATCTCTGATCTATCTAGGTTGTATCTCTTTATTCTATGGAGAACTAACCTACTAGGTAAAGCTAAGGATGAACTCTTATAATTAAGTTCTTATGTTCATGTTTTTGATTCATAAATACTCTTCAACGTTCAATACAATTGATATATTGCTATTCTTTATTATCTTTCAATTATGAATCCAGAGATTGTGTTTTACCAATTTGCATATAGGAATAGTCATACTTCTTCTATGTGTGATTGGGGAACCCAGTTGTGATTGGTAATGTTGTTTTATGAGTTGATCTTCTGCTGCAGTATTGTCTGAGGGTATATTGTCGACGTTAGATATCTCATAACGATAACATTGTGTGTTGTTAACATAGAGAAAGCAATTCATCAATTACCTTAGAATTTAATATATTTTAAATTGAAATATCTTCTGATTGTTGGTTTGGGATGTGAAACCTTCAATTAAGTAATAAAAATAATCAATTACTGAATATAGGGATTTGATACAATAGGGATTCCCGACGCTTTGCTGCTTTTCTCTACTAATAACTCTTAAGTAATTCTCATAGTTTTTATTTTACATTACAAATTCAATTCATATCTTTAATCAAGTTATTGCTAACGTTTTCTTTAAGTGAATTAGTTCATTGTAACAATCTCTCTGAGGAATCGACACTCCAACTATACTGCGATAACGACAAGTACTTTTTGGGCGTAATCAGTAACCATTCCTCACTAGATCTCTACAAGCCTCGATGCCATGCCCCGTTGTATTATGATGCACACAATAGGTTTTGGTGTCTTTTTTCTCTACCGGAAACCTTATTGGGTCGAGCTAGGTCAATGGTCTTTTGTCATATATCTTTCGAACTATCTGAAATAATGGCTTGTTGAGGGCCGTGTAAGTCATGCCCTCTGCAACATGCGTAATTTGGATTGGGGGCCTCCCTTCGGGCACTGAGTTGCCCTGATTTGTGGGCCTGAATTTCTGACGCTTCGAGTCTGGTCCTCTCCATCTACCGCCACCATCACAGCGGATGTATGGCCTCGATTCTTTCTTTTCCCAAGCTATACCTCATCGAGCTATCTTATCTTCTTCCTCCAACAACACAAACATTTTTGCATGTCCCAAGGCTGTTACGTATACCTCCAGAATCCTGTGGTGGGATCACAATTTCCCAACCCTCAGTGCCCGTTTAAAGCTTCCCAACGCTTTTGAGAACTCATATGCCCCCAACACCAATACCAAGTTGCGGTATCTATCTATGAAGTTCTTCAGCGACTCATCATCATGCTGCTTCACCATTCTCAGTGATCAGACCGTCTTTCTTGATGCGTATACCCCTTTGAAATGGAGCATAAAGGACTTCCTTAGCCGGGAGAAGCTACGGATACTCCCTGATATCAGGTTTCTGAACCACATGTTAGCTGAACCTCCCAAGGTTAAAAGGAATACTTTATAAACCAGTTCCCTGATCATGCATTGAATCTCCATGAGTAAAACGAATTTTTCAACATGGGAATTAGGGTCTGAATTACACTTATAGATGTCCATCGCAAGTATGGAGAACCTCATCGGGATCTCCAGTTCTAACACCTTCTTTCTAAACAGAGAGGTTGTCTCTGTATCTTGATCATCTCGAACACCTCTTATTGGAACCAGTCTATCAAGTGGCTATCAGTATCATATTGCCTTATGTTTGAGGCTTTCTCATAATCTCCTCCTCTGACGTGGTATCTCCTCTCATGTGGGGCTCTATATTATTGCTCCTCATAAAGCCTCAGGTCGATCTCCCTAAAGCAAAGGCTATTACTGGATGATTCGGGTGTTCGTCTATCATCACATCTCACCCAAACCTCTTCTTCTGGTGCTTCGTTGGCTATGACCACCAACCTTACTCTTTGTGGTTTTCTCCTCCCAATCTCTCACTCATTTTTTCCACCCACTAGTTTTTCCTACTGGAAATTTATTTATTCCTACGACTAGGCCCCGCATGAACTTGCTTTCCTGATTTCTTCTCCAACTTCTCGATCTTTTTCGTCATGATTTTCATGAAGGTCTGGGTTGTCTCCCTTTTTTTCGGGCATTTTCCCTTTCCAACCGTAAGTTTTCTTCCATCTTTTCCATCCACTCCACCGTTGAGGCCTTTGTAGATCTATGATTCTCGTCTTATGTCATCGTCTGTTATGGTGGTTGTGGAATCCTAGGGTCGGATCGATATCCCACGCAACAGAGTATGAATGTGTTTTTAAATAATTTAATGGAATATTATATTCCGTTATGAGTTTATAGGAAAAAATATGGGATAAATCGGTGTCCGAAAGCTCAAAATCGAGAGAAATAAAAAGTTTTAATGCTCACGGGCATTGTGATGCACGTTGTGACGTGCCAAGTGAGAGAGCACCAGGTCTCGGCATGTTGCGCCGCACATGTTTGAGCATCGTGATGCTCAACGCCGAGAGGACAGCATCGCGCCAATCCAAAAGACTTCCAACTTTCTCCAAACACTTAATACACCCAAAATCTAATTTTAACATCAAAACCAATATCAACACATGTTATAAAACAAACATACATGTATTCTAATTATATATGTGTATTACTTTGAATCAAAATACAAACCAAATTAGATACCCACACAAAAAAGTGACTCATGAATAATTCTAGGTCACTTAAAGGTGGTCAGTTGATTCTAGAATGGTAGCCATAGCTCCAAGATTTCATCTAGAGTTCCAAACTCTAATTTTATGTTTCATGACCAACATGAACATATTTGACCCAATCACAATCATATTGTGTTCATGCTTCCAAAACATCCATACACAATTTATTAACCTAATTTCAACTTCAAGCTATGTTATTATGTATCCAAAATATAATACATCACTATATATTTCACTAATGATATCAAATCACTAATGAAAAACATAACTTTACAGAATATAAAATCCTAACAAGTTTGATTCCAAGATCAAATCTTCTTCTCCTAGTTGAAAATGTAGAGAACTTCCAAAGCTTCTCTCAAAAATACTTTCTTTAGGTTGATTTTTCTTATGTTTTGCCTTAATCAAAAACTTGCTCAAGCTTGTCTTTTATAATCAAGCATATATATTTTTTAATTAATAAAAGTTATAATCAATTTTTAGGTGGGCTTTATCCAATTTGTCCAAATATGCATATTAGGTGTAACAAATCAATTTTGTCTACCACTTTGATTTAATCTAGGTAAATCTAGATAAAAATTTAACCACTTGATTGATCCAATTAAATCAAGCCAAATACACCTATTATTGCATATTTTGTAATTACTAAAATATCCTTCAATGATAGAGATATTTATGAAATTACAACAAAGCCTTGTGTGATTATTAATTTAGATTAATCCAATTAATCTCAATTGGTCAAGTAAATAATTAATATTATCTAATAACACTTATTTACTTTGATTAATAATTATAATATTAAATATTATTTATTATTAAACATTATCGGCTACCCAAGTGCTCAACAAGCACACTTCATATTGTGGGACTCTCTAAGTTCAGACACGTTCGTCGGATAAGCTTAGTTCATATGTACGCAATTTGGCCACCTCCGAAGTTGCGAAGAACACGAACGACCTTTCTGAACTATGCAAGTCGAGGTCATCACATATGTTTAATAATTCATCCATTGTATGCTAACCAAGTTGTGCTTACGAAACATAGATTACACCGTCAAGTTTCCAAGGCGCACATATCATATTGTCAACATATCCACGATTCTTTACAACTAATCATAACATTATTTATAATGTATATGCGAGTGCATTGGTCCACATCATTATTTAAGAATCGTGACTTACTCACATGGATACCTTAACCCTTATGGTACACATACGGGCCGACGGATCATATCTTGATACACACTTGATTAACGAGTACATTGGTCCACACCCAACAAACATCTAGTAGTCAGATCATGAAAGGTCTCTGACATACATGACATCAAAGTATGGGGGATCACACACAAAATCAATGTTATCTATAGTCAAAAGATCACATATGCTACTCGAATCGAGGAAATTCCTATTGACGATGGTATGTACTTCCACCTATTAGGAATCACATGTGAGTCATTCAGTATTTGCTCCAACGAATACCCACATGTTTATATGAGCTTCTCTTGCTCATGGTCCATTGGGTTAGACCATTGGAACTCCAATTCCAATATACAACATGTGCTAGTCTTCTAGGTTATATGAATTCGACTGTATTAAACCAATGACTATGAATATTTACTTTAAGAATGATTTATAATAGTAGTATTATCTCAATGTCGGATCACCCAGTGTCCAATATTACTACATGATTATTCTAAGGTCGATGTCATTCCCAGCATATTTATATATCAAACTAATATGCATTATCACATAATAATTACCATTAACAAGGTTGAAATGAAAATTTAATAATTTTATTAATAAATAATATAAAATAATATACAATACAACATATTATTCGGATTGGTGCTCCAAGCACCAACTCCAACATCGTCTTAGTGTGTTGTGTTGCTTTTTGGACTGATCTCCACAGACGACGTCAACTATTGACGGTTGTTTTTCATTTCAATGGCAATATAGGAAATTAACCCCTCGAACAAACCTCCATCAGCAATGAATTTGTTTGGTGATTGGAAACCAAAGTAAACTTAGCAAGCAGATGGATAATCATAGAGTTTATGTGGTTCGGCGGAGGGTGGCTCCTACCTACGTCCACGGGAGAAAGTGGGTGTATTTTATTACTGTTCATGGTCAAGACCGACCCGAGCTACAATGGGGAAATGGACTTAAAGAGTGATGAAATATCTCGGGTCTTAGATAAGTATGATACAATTCTCTCAATGGGTCTGGTGACTGACCATCTTTCTCTCCCTCTATCACTAGTTCTTAAGGTTTTAACTTTTTAAAAGTTGTAGATGCAAAAAATACTAACAATTGAATTTGAGACTTCAACCACTTTATATAGGCTTCCAAATTTACTATTACACCGCCTCTGACATCCTCACATGTCATCTTACCATCATTACAGTCAGACCAATCAGATCCACCCATTTCATTGCTACTACACCGATCTATGACGGCTCTGCTCTGCCACCTCACTACCACTGCACCGGCCTATGGTCGCTGGCAATGGCTATTCTAATTAAAATCGTTGTTTTTTCCTCAGTCATTATTAGCCTTCTATAAGAATATTTTCCCACTTATGGCATACGTCATATGACTCTAGTACATATGGACATGTGATCTCATTTTCATTCATCTAGTCGGTATACTGATGCAGATGATACTGATCGAAGTTTCCTCCAGCTCTCTCGACTATGTCGAGCTGACATATAAGGACTTCATCTGGTCGGTTTCAAAAACTCTCAGAAAACCTCAAATCAACATCATTCATGTGGTCGGGTCGGTATTACAACTGGCTTCATCCTTCACAATACTCTTGTTCTTCGGGAGAACTTATTAATACCACTAGGTCGGGTCTCTCTATCTGACATCACCTCTTATTGAGCCCTCAAGCATTTATCATCCATTTTGGCTACGTACAATACCCATTTCACCCATCCTCGATATTTGAACATTTCTTGGGTGAAAAATCACTATCAACGGATATATTGTCCGGTATCTAATTAGTATTTGTATTATATCACCTAATGTGGCAATAAAAGTTTAATAATAGTTGGTTGACACCTCCCCATCCCTTTTATCAATGTGAGCCTATAACATGATGACATGTGCCATCGGAGAAAAAAAAACAACTTTCATAAGCGCCTACAGGTGGCTTCCGGTGGCTTTTTAGCAACAGCCGTGACTTGTCAGCGGCGGTCGGACATGTTTCTAGTTTGCATCATTGTCCAGGTTCCACTTCAACCAATGCAACACCTGAATTTTTTTTTTTTTTTTTTTTTTGCGATGCAATCTCAACTAAAACACGATTGAATATCATTAATTACAAACAAAACTCAAGTTTTGGGTTTTTAAATAGGAGAAAAATTTATGTAGGGATGATTTTATAGTAAATGATATGTGTTCGGTTATTTTTTTCTTTTTGTTTGGATTCATTATTTTCAAAATAATTAAAATACCTGTAATTTACTGATTTGATGATCTTATAAGATCGTCCTATTTAAGTTTTTCTCTTCAAATAAAAATGATTCAACATAGGGTATTAAATTCTCATTTATACTGATAGAAATGAGCTCAAAATATATACTTCTAGCATTGTTATTCGGTAATAATTCCTCTTAAAAAAATCAATGAAAAAATTACACAGCTAGAGAGCCCTGGAGAAAATTTTGGCAATTTTTTACTTCTCCATGTTATTTCCAGGGTAATTACAAACTTCACTTGTTCACATAAATTTTTTTTCTTTACCAGATGCCCTTGGAATCTTGTCAAGAACTTTGGAATTGAAATGGTTAAACAACCTCTGGATGTATTGAGTAATTTTAGCAGCAAGATAATCCACCTCCCCTTGAAATCGCAGATACAAAGCTGGTAGTGTTTCCAGGCAGAGAAAGCCTTGATTCCACCAACAAAAAACAAACAATTATGCACAAACAGAACAATCAATCACCTGATATGCAAGTAAGTTCTATCCATCTTCTTACCAAAATATAAAAGACTTAGAGAGCTGACATATTCACCAACAATTGACAGAATCCATAGCGAAACCAGGGTCTGATAAAAGACAAGTGCTTGTAAACTTGGTTTTATAAACCACTAGAGAATCAAATATGAAAACTGTGAAGGGCGCGGGATTTTAATACCATAATATAGAGCTTTAAATTCCCCCCACACGAAATATCATAGAATTTCATTAGTACCCAGTTGAGATTTCTAAAAAGAGATGAACATGTCGAATCTGACAGCTTGATTTCATCAACACTGGGTGGACTCCTGAAGATACTAAAGGAAATCATAAAATTCTTAGGATCCGTTAGGACCTCGTTTCAGATTGAGGTGTCGTATCTTAATTTTAATCTACAGATTCTGTGAAATATAATCATTAACTGTGAAGTACAAGATAAGTTTACATTGGGATTAGGCCAGCTGCTTTGGTCCAAATGAAGAGGATGATCATAATGAAACAGAGGACGTAGCAGAGAAGAGTAATGAAATTGTACTCAAGAATTTCAAAAAGGAGCCATATAACCGTGACCCCTACTAGAATTGCAGCTGATAAATTCCTGTTCTTCCATAATAATATGCCTGCAACTGCAAATTCAAACCAAGTCATTGTATAAATTGATTTGAGTGGTAAAATAATAACGTCAAATAATTTGTTCAGAAAAAAGAAACTGTATTGAAGAATACCAAGTCCTCCACCAAGGATATCATGGAGAGGCCTTTGAAGACCGAACAATCTTCCAGAATTAGATCCATTAGACGACATGATTGTATTCAAATCAATGTTACAATTTGTTATCTATTGCCTAAGCCTTGACAACAATCTATGAACCCTGAATATATAAGATGTGTGAGAAGTATAAGCTTTGAAGAAAAGAAAGAAACCAAATATATTATTATGAAGAAAAGAATGGCTTTGGCATGGCTTTGAAGGTTTCATCACGTGCCCAATTCAATAATTCACAATAGTTAGTTTTATATCCATGCATGCAGGGAATTAAAAAAAAAAAAACATGCTCTATCTAAATTAATTGTTAATTAATAGTTTTTTTTTTGCACATTTAATTTAAAATCTCACACAATTGGGCCCGGCCCAATAAGTGAAACTATTTTGGTAGGCCCACAAAATATCTATAAGAAGAAACACTTCCCGCCCCAAGTCAATGATCAAGATTTATCGGTCGCTAAAACCCTAAACTTGAAATCTGTTTGCCTCTGGGGACCTCGAAATCGCAATGGATCCTCAGCCAGAGCCAGTCAGTTACATCTGCGGTGGTACGTATGTATTTCTTCTTAATAATTAAAGTTCAATTTTATGTTGATAATTAAAACCCGATCATGATGATGATGAGCGAAATTTGTAGATTGTGGAATGGAGAACACGCTGAAGCCTGGTGACGTCATCCAGTGCCGTGAATGTGGTTACCGTATCTTGTACAAGAAGCGCACCCGCCGAAGTAATTTTCATTTTTCTTTTGATTTAATCATATGGGTTTATGATTTGAGGGTTTGGAGTTTAATTAGGGTTTTAAAAGGAGAATATATGATAGTTGAGTAGTCCTTTGAGTTTGGTATTAGGAAAAAGGGTTAGCTTGAATTTTTTAGTAGGTGTCTAATTTTTGGAAAAATAATGGGAAACGGAGTTTTATTGTGTGAATTGGTCTTCAAAAGAGTGAATTTCGGTGGCTGTTTACTTGTTAGTATGTAAGGGGAAATTGTGGAAGCATGCTTGGCAATAGGTTTTTAATGGTTTTGTTCACCATGGGGAAAATATAGTTTTCAAGAATGTATTAATAGGATCTTGTGTAGAGATGTAATTATTTGAAGAAAGTTAAACTAGTAGTTGCTGCACTTGTTATGCACTGTATATAATCTGCAAGATTAAATCAGGTTCTTGTCATTATACAAAGGTGGGTTGTTTGGTGTTGTGAATATTGGGCATTTGGTTCAGTTTCTTGTTCCGTGTCTTTCAGTGATCCTTCATTAAGGGAGAGATTGTATTTGTGCTATGATGAACTTTCAAGGACGGATAGCAAAAAGCTTAAACACATTTTGCTTTGTCATATTTATGAAATGGTAATTAGTTAACCTTTCATTCCTTGGTACAAAATCTTAAGTAAATAGACTTATATATTTTCTAGTGTGCATTTGCTAGGGGTGTTCACGAGTCGGGTCGGGTCGGTTTTTTAAAGTTTTGTGAGACCCGGTCGGGTCAAGTCAGTGGGTCGGGAAACGCGGGTCAGATCACGCTGAGGTGAAACCCAATCGAGTCGGGTTAGCCAAAAAAATAATTATTTTTTAATGAATTAATTATTTTGAAATATAAATATTAGTTATTTTATGTCCCGAAAATTATCATATATCAAATCCATTCCTGGGTAGTTTTGTTGGTAGACAGTTGTAGTAGTTAATTATCCGCCATAAATATATGGTACCAGATAATTGATTGGGCCTGAATAACTTTACACGATAGGCTTAGTGTGGCTCTAGTTGTGCACATTTACAGGTCACTAGGCTGTTTCTCTTCCTGTTGGCCACTGTTTAGTAGTATGAGAAAATAAGAATTCTCAATTCTTGCTTCATTTTCTTTTAGTTTAAGATGATTAGGGAAATGCTATGGCATTCAAATTGTGTCAGATTTATAGGTCTATTCACTATTGGCATAGAGCCATAGGTGAACATGACAATGGCTCTTAAATATAAGCACATAACACTTGGATGAAGATTTAGGATCAGAAGCTTGATTCAGTTAT
>SKCR01036332.1:0-98527 GCA_019454045.1 Zanthoxylum bungeanum | reverse complement strand
ATAAAATAAATGATATCACAACAATGAAATCCACCTGCATCTATCGCGAATCCGTGGATAGAACTCATCCTAAAAAACCCACTTGTAAAGAATTAATAAACCACCAATTAATCCCATGGACCACAACACCACCTTACGTGTGTATCCCTACGAGTTGACGAGAGTTCAACATAATACTCTTTTAAGATCATGTCATAAAATTACAATTCAAAATAGCAAACAAACGGCTACAATTGACTGTCATCACCCTAGTGGATTTCTGTTCTAAGTAGCATAATGGAACTCAGATAAGTCTCCTATAATAACATACAACATTGACATGCTGCAAACAAACTTTACGAAAAACTTCACAAAGAACTATATCTCAACAATTACAACAAGGTGAAAAGGATGCTAAAATTAACATTCGTGCATAAGATACAGTACGGTACAATAGTTAAAAGGACTTTTTATATGCAAATTCTCGTTCTGAAATTACCAATTTCAGCTTAGAATTTGGCTTCAGTAGTCGAGAGACCCCATGGATGCAACCCCATTGCTGGAACTTCTCAGTTCCTGCATGCTTAGTGCTTACATAGTCACCATAGTAGTTGTTGAAGACCTTCGGCCTGGGACAGATGTCACAGGACTAAGACCTTCTTTGCCCATTTGTTGCACTTCCAGCGGAGATAGTATCTTAATATACGACACATTGTTTACGAACTCCCTGGAGAGATGAGAGCAAAGCAAGAGAACTCATAATTCAAACTTAATTAAATCACTGTAAAACCATAGAAAATTTGACATCTTATCATATGCACATTGCACATTCAGTTTCAAGTCCTCAAAAATGTGGATTATGCAACTGGCAAAAAGATCAAATAAAATTTCTCATAATAAAACATGCATCTCCAAAATCTTGAGCAGCCATCAAACATGGAACATAACAAAATCCATTCACTTTTGGTTCTCAAGGAGTCATAAAACTGATTCTTTAGTTGGGTACTAAGCGGGAAAATGAAATAAACTATTTGGAGTAAATTTAATTGCCAATTAGACTAACTAAAATGCATGCTTAAGTTTGGGTAGCTCAGCTAAATTTACCAAGGTCAAATCCACTATCAAAGCAGATCCTATTATCCACTCATATATCCATGCTTATCAGGGAAACCACTTTCGAAGCAACAATTAAGATTCAGTGAAAAAATGCTGCACAAAACAAAAATGTTCAAGGAACAAGATACACAGGAGGAAAATTGTGACTTACTGCCAAGGGTCATCGCCAAGGAGAAGAACATCATTCTCCCGGTCAACAAATACAAGCTGCCAGCCTGATCTCTGAGGATCCTCTAGTTGGCCTTCAAGGCCAAACATATGAGCGAGCTCACTGCGCAGCTCATCATAGCTGCTGAATTTGGAAATATCCAGCGATCGCCCAAAGGACCCTGACTTATGAACCTGTCAAATTTAAAGTATTTGAATTAACAATTAAGAGATAAAAGGCCAAAATAATACAAATCATACTCAGAAATCTTGGATTTTAGCAGTAATACATCAAAACAGGACATAAATATTTTTTTAAAAAAAATTGAGTTAAAAGGAGAAAATAAAAACATGTTGGCAGGTGCTCAGCAAATCTCAAAAAATAAGAGTTCAACAAGTTGGAGGCGGCATCCTCCAAGGAATATGCTTCTAGAAGCAAGCGGTCACTATAATATTAAATTCTTCAGAAGTCCAATACAAATTTTCCACTGCCAATCATGGACTCAATGGGTAGTGACAAGCCTAATCGACATTCCTAGAAAATAGAGGCAACAGGACTAACGAAACAGCAGTTATGAGCACAATCCATTCAGGTTTTTCTGAAAATTTGTGTAAAGGTTTTTTCCATTGGACAAACTATTTGAAATAAAACTGAACAATCCCAGAACTTGTGGTACGCTTGCAAAAGATAAACTAATTTGTTTACCTTAACAAAGGCACTGGGTGGTGGATTCACTTGGTCCACATTTTCAGAAGACTGCAAGAAACCCGATTCATCTACACAACTTGAGGTTGTCAGGTCAGAATTCAGAGGAAAATCAGTTCCAACAGCGTTTGTGAAATTAGAAGCAGCATATGGAAGTAATGACTCGTTTTCACTGCCAATATTTTTCAGGTTTGGCAGACCATTCTGTCCCATAAGAGATGAGTTGATGGAAACCCCAAATAAAAGATTATTTTGTTGATCACCTGAGCCATTATAAGAGTACTCCCTCCCAGGAAATGGAGGCAACAAATTAGCAAGTTCAGAGACGTTGGACTGCTGTGTTCCTAATTGCTCCACACGGGGCAGTAAGCACTGAGAAACTGCAGAGGGAGCATGATTATCAACGGTCACTTGTGTGTTTAGCATAGCAGTAGAAGAAATGATAGGATTGGATGCATTTGAGTTAAGCAGGTGGGATGCTGCATCCTGAGATAATGATCCTAAGATAGTGTGCATACTAGAAACATCAGATGAAACTATTCCGTTCCCAAGCGAATCAGAAAAGTTTGACTGCTGGCATTGTGGAGTAATGGCCTGCAGAGTTGGAGGCTGGGACTGGCTGGACGATTCAAGATGTGGAACAGTATATGTGACATTTGAGATCTGTGGCTGAACTGATAACTGGTGCAATTGCTGGGATTGTTGAACTTGCTGCTGTTGTTGCCTTTGGTCATTATACGAGTGTTGACGTTGTAACTGCTGTTGCAGAAGCTGAGACTGAGCAGAGGCCTGATTTTCTTGAAAACTTTGTAACAAAGCATTTTGAGCTTGGGACTGCTGTAGCATCTGCCTTGGAATCAAAGAAGCATGCCCATTGGATATATTTTGAGATTGCTGGAACTCGAGAAGAGATTGGGATGCTAATTTGGAAGAATCCACTGTTCTCATTTCCTGAAGAGCAGCAGCTGCCATGGCGTGGTATACATCCGGTTGTAGACCTGGCATAGAAGCATCAAGCCTTGGCTGCATCCAGGGAGTAGATCCAAGTCCCTGAAAGTTCAGAGATTGGACTCCCTGATCTCCAAGCCCTCCTTGAAGCCACATTAATGGAGAATTGATGCTCATATCACCGTCTTTCATAGTTTTGTAAAACAAATCAAACAGAATTTAGTGGAAAAGTTACCAGAAAGCGAATTTCAGTTTATAATTAAATATAAACTGAAATTAAATGATATATTATGCATGTTAACCAGCATGAAAAGCAATAAGCCAAACATACCAAGGAAGGAGGGTAGTCCAGATGGCCATGGTCTCTTGAGTCTCAGAGGGAAGGGAGATGGATACATAGGGAATGTTGTCAAAGGTTCAATCTCCCACAAGGACACTCTTGGCTGCCTCTCCCCTGCAGTGGATTCATCCCAGCCAACCTGCATTAGTGGGAAAATAAAGTTTGCATCACATGATGAAATACAGATCTAGCTTATAACTCAATAATATGTATGATAGTAGGACTAGAAAGTTGACTATTCAAACCAATAGATGATCCATGCAAACCTTAACAGAGCGCCAATGTGAGTGTGGCCAGCGAACAGGATCCAGATCACCAATGCCTGTAATAGTACCCATGTATCTGGACATTAAATACACCCGTAAGCAAAATTATCTATGTTTACATGGGACGGTGAGGGAGTGGACATAGGAAAAGACAACAATAAGCTATGACAAATAAATTCAAACAACGAAGAGAGTTCATTTAACTACCTTATGTGCATACTAGTTCTCATTTACAATTTGAAAGTAAAAGATACTTAAGAAGAGGAAAAGAAAAAAAATAATAAAAAAGGTAGGGACATAGGGTGAGATAAGTCAAAATCAAAGAGCAAGCCACACCATATGCCTTCGGCAATTGGTAATTTCCAGTTTTGCTAAAACAGTTTCTAGTCCGTTGAATTTTATTTTTGTCTCCTAGGATTTTATTTTATTTGTTTTTTCGCAGTCACCATTAAATATGATAATTTTCCATGCTAATGATAATAATCCGAGTCTACTCATCCAAGTCCTTGTAGGTTTAGGAGCATACTACTATTACCCAGTGTTGTTAAAGGCGCAAGGTGCACTAAGACGCAAAGGGTCCTAGGGCCTGGGCGCAAGACTCAATTCGAGGCGAAAGGCGTGCGCCTAATGAAAGTGAGGCGCAAATTGTAAAAAAAATGTAAGTATCTAGCCAACTAAAACAAAGAGAAATCACTGAAAATATATAAAAAAAACAATTATAATAATACAAATTAATTTGTTTATCAAAATTTGATGTGAACCCCAAAACTGTTTTTGGGTTATTAAAATGAACCTTTTTTGCGCCTGAGGCGCGCCTTTTTTGCAACGATCAGGCGCGCGCCTCAACGTGTAGGCGCGTGCCTGAGCAACGTCGCCTCGCCTGAGGTACCTCTTGGCGCATGAACCATTGCCTCTATGTAGGCGCGCCTTTAATAACACTGCCAAAACATATCTTAATTTATTGAATAAATGTTATACAAATTGATTTCGGGTTGAGTGAGTTAATTCGGGTTGGGGTTTTCTCACACATTTTTATAAGACATGCCTAGGCGCACCTGGGAGCATCTAAAAGGCGCGAGCCTTTGTGCCTAGGCGCGAGCCTGAGGAAGGTCGCCTGGCCTGACCCTTCATGCGGCGCAATGGTCTGACATTGAGCCTGAGGCGCGCCTTTGACAACTATGCTATTACCCACAAACAACTTATGTTTGCTTTCAAGTTTAAAGAAGCATAGTTGAGACATTCAATAACCATGAAACTGTCATTCAACATGTCATGCTTGTGGGACCATATTCTAAAGAATTTAAGGTCTGACTTATTTTTCTTAATTTTCTTTCTTTCTCCACAATTATGTAACCACTTCAGTTATTGTTTAGTCTAATAACATATTACAAGTTTTACCTTTGAAACTCACACGAGTTCCATTTGCTATAAGTGTAAAGCCAATAAAAAAATAACATTAGTGCTGTTTATTTGCTTCTTCTGGGAGATCCCAGGATTCCAAAAATTAATTTTTCATTTTTCTATTTATATACTTATTTCTTTCAACAATAAAACATACATAATTTACGAGAAGTGTGACCTACCGACGGACACTTGACTCTTCTGTCTCAAAAAGCATCCTAAATCGCATGCCCACAGAAACTCGCGTATGACAGACTGCTTTAACATATTTAGCCAGGGGAATGACAAATTCTGATGGACTTGCCCTGCAATCAACGTAATGTGATTGACTAAGATTGGCATTGAATATTTTCAAGCTGTCTCTGCGGTAAGAGACTTTACCTTGGATTATAAAATATAGTATAACGGCTATTGGTGGCAGCAGCATGGGCAGCTGCAGCGAGAAGGCCAATGTGCATACTATCACTCGACAGAACTGATGAGGGCATGACAGTCTGTGGTCGGTTCGCTCGTCGGATACCCAAGAGCAATTGATTCTTTTCATTCCTAATGGAAGAGAACATATAAGGAAAAGAAAAATAATGGGAATCATACCATGTAATGTAATCATTTTTGCTAATCAACTTCAACATGCAGCAAACAGAAGAACACGGTCCCATCCACTGCATCACACATGAGTGAAAATGCAGGTAGTAAATCTACATGGCAAGAATGCAGAAAAAAAATATCCTTTGGAGTGACAGTAAATATATGATTAATGTTAGCAACCAGAACACTTCTATACAAATCTTTTCGCTGGTCACGACAGTAAAGATTTAGTAATTAGGATCTCTTCATCAGGTTGTCTCAAGTTCCCATCAGAAACATCATAATTCATAAGTGCGCATTTTCATTCTCTTGCCAATTAACCATCCATATGGAAATATTCCAACACGATATTGGAATTTGGAAACAAAAAGATCTCGTAGTGGCATAAAAATATTCTAACCAGATAAACAGGACAGAATCACCGGCAACAAGTCTTTTTGCACTAACAAAAACACTCCATCCGGTTGTAAGAAGGTGCCTCTTGGGTTGGCCTGCACGTGCAATCAAAGACTAGTTAATGCTGGAATTCTTCCTTAGAAAATTGAATGCCAGTTTCTTGTTAATACTTTTAACACATTTTGTCTTAAAGCAGTCAGATCCTCATGTAGCTATATTAGACTCAATTATGAGAATACAAAACAAAGTTCCTTCCTTTCAACCATGATACACACACTTGCTCTAGGGAAAAAAACCATTTAATTCATGCCAACATGAACACCTTTTTCAGCTAGCTAATGGTCAAAGTGCAGCTAAAGCCAGACATGAGTGCATTGCATTAGAGATTGATGGCAAATCAGTACTAGTCATAAGCAGAAATTAATAGTAAATATCTTTTCTTTAGCATAAATTCTAGTACTCTCATTTGCATTTTCCATTAGAAGGACAGTAAGAAAATTCATAATTGATCATTTCAACACATAACGTCTCAAGTGTGGGAGGATGAAAGTGGACGACTTATATGCATGAAACTTGTTCAAACTTCAAACATCTACAACAACTGCAAGACAAGACAGTAAAATATATTCACACAACATCCTAAACTCTCTCTACCAAAACAAGCTAAAGTTCACATTCACATGTACAAACTCAACCCTAGTCGGCCCTCAACTAGATATAAGTTTTAGTTCAGATGAACGACTTATCCAGAAAAAAAAAAGCACCTCTAAATATATGTCTGAATTTCCATTCATTATCATGAAGATCCCTCGCAATCAGTTCTTGAGCTGGAGGTGTTTGTGAGTAGTCCTGTAACAGAATCAGACGTTGAGTGAAACAAATTATATTCACAACACATAAAACATCATCATTAGAATAACGAACTGGTGAATTATCAAATGTCCCCTACAAGAGGAGGAAAGACTTTTTCAGCTGCTCGACGAGGAACGGAGAATCCCCCATGAGTGCTGGTATCACTTGCTGTCAATGTTTTACAAAAGTAGTTGGTTGGCTGTTTGTTGGGAACACCCAATTCTGCTGGAAGTAGGTATACGTCCTTTTGCTCTTGCTACAATAAAAATTTGCAGACAGATAAAAAAATTAATTAAAATACCAAATTCATAATCCAAGTAAAGAAAAACAAAGTACCGGACTCATTGGTTGCAAGGTCATCTGTGCATATACTTCATCTGTCTCCACATCTGCCTGCAGATGCAAGATTAAAAACTTTAAGCAATGGCCAATGAAAATGATGCGAATCAAAAGTAATACAAAAGGGCGGACACTTGCATGCATTGTGACATTGTGAAGCTGACAGATGAGTTGTGGAGGTAAGTTAGGATAATTAGGAATATGAGCATCTACTTCCTTGTTGGTTGATGCAGCAACCTGCAAGGGCAATCAAAAACGATAAAACCACTAACAGAATTAAGGAAATTATAAGTCTATAAGCTTTGGGTACTGCCCAGAGGAACTGAGAGACTAGAAGCATATAAGAAACCCCCTATGGACTCCATTATTTCATTCTACGAATCTACCTAGCTACAAAATATAGAAGTCCAAGAATCAAGCAACTTTCAGGCTACAGTATTATAGTCATCTGTTTAAATATTAGGGAAAAAGGTGCCGAGAACTTAATAATTAGAATCCAATGCATCTGGTTATATGAAAAATAATTTCTTTAACTTCTGAGTTCTGAGCAGACAACTACATTTAAATAATCCTCTCTTAAACATGCTAACCACTTGTAGGAAGCTGTACGTGATGACTGACAGCATCAACTATTCAACTTATTACATCCTTAAACTACAAATTATCAAACTTCCCATACATGGTAATTCTATACCCTAGGATGATCCATGCTTCAATCATGTACCAGCATAAGGACGTGATTATGACAGCTGATTAAACTAAGGCATGGTAATATACTGATAATGACCTGTGCGCTATGACCCTGGGGAAAGTAGACAACACGGCTTCCAACAGTAGGCAAAGATACAAGAGGGCCAGCACATGCATGCCAAAGCTCGGAATTCAAACATTTCTTCTCCCCTGAAAAATTTCCTCAGACTTGTGTTATCTTGCAGCGTAACCAAAAAAAAAAAAAACAAAACAAAACACAAAGCTTCAAACAGTTTCATTTAAGCTCATAAGGCATGCCCAATAATCCAGATTTACAAAGCATAGAGTTTTCATAAACTGCTTATAAGTTAAGCTTAACCACCCCAAGCTTAATAAATCCATTTCAACCCAAACCCCAACATGGCAACATGCACACACATTGAAGCTGATAATAAACAAGGGAAGATAAAGTTTTCAAACGATATTAACCATGAAATTAGTTCCATAAAAACACAAGCACATATGATAAAACATCATATATTTAGATTGTAGGTTCAACAACCGCAACACAAACAATGGATAGATTAAATGTCAGCTAAAATCACTTCTAAACATAACCCCACCTCACAAATATACACCAAGTGAAACAAATGAGAAACAAAGCTCTAACCTTCCTGAGTCTGCTGATTAAAACCCGAAGTAGCAAGTCTCATTCTTCAAACTCCAACAAAACCCAACTGTTTGAACAAACCAAAACCACCACCACCATTCACCATTACCGCAACTTCACCCAAAAAGCTAACCCTCTAATCACCACACACCTTCTCTATGTAACCACATTCATCCCAAAATACCCAACCCCCAAAAAAAAAAGCCAAATTTAAATCATCCAAAACCAGTACCACTACAAGCCAATACCCTCTTCAACCTCATAAAGCCTCAGATCTTCCCTAAATCAATCCCCATAAAATTACCACATTTTACAATAAAAGCCTAAACGAAACCCTAGCTCCAATAATCAGCTCAAATCCCCAAATTTTCAACTAAAACCCTAGTTTACCACCAGATCTCAAAATTTCAGCTTGGTAAACAAAAAGGTAAAAAAACTTCAGCTTGTACAACTTAAACCGAAGTATATTCAGACAGAGACGATCTAGTGGGAAGCTTGCTGAGCAGAAAATGACTTTTTTGGATTTTTTTTAAAATTATTTTATGAGGACGCTGTGGTTTTGTCGTAGCACTAGCGGCTACAGCTTTACGATAAATCAATGATTATTTATTTATTTATTCATTTTTTTAGAGACATTTATTCATTTATTTAATAATTATTTATTATTTATTATTTATTTTTAATAAATATTTTAATAATAACAAAGTGAGATGTCAGGTATGTATGTGGAGTCAAGACGGAATGTATGTGGGGGCGGGGGGTAGAAATGACAATTGGTCGGTCAAGTTTGGTCTAGTTTTTACTCTGAATTTGTGATTAAAAAAATCATCTTAATTTTGTATTTTTTTTTAAATAGAAATAAAAATTTATTCTAAATACTAAATTAAATGATTTCTATCGTCAATCTGAATTAAAATTTAAGATTTTTATATTAAAAAATTAGTATTTGAGATAAAAATCTACATAAATCTTTATTTAAATCTTAAATTCCGATTTGAAATTATCATAGATATAAGCGGGTCATCATTAGTATAATTGGATTAAAATAAAATATCTTCTAGAGAAAAAAAAAAGAAGAAAAAAAAGAAAGAAAAAAAGATTTACATAGAGAGAAATTATAATTAGAGATATGTTATTTCCGATAAAGAAATTCCTATAAAA
Organism: Zanthoxylum bungeanum; assembly: GCA_019454045.1. Classification (NCBI taxonomy): domain Eukaryota; kingdom Viridiplantae; phylum Streptophyta; class Magnoliopsida; order Sapindales; family Rutaceae; genus Zanthoxylum; species Zanthoxylum bungeanum. The sequence continues at coordinate 88,928 of SKCR01036332.1, read as the reverse complement.
ATGATAAATACTCTTAAGATTGTAGTTTAGAATGAGCACTTGAAAAGTTTCTAGTACATCTACGTGTTTATTTACTGTTTCTTCAATAATTATAGTATCAATAATCGACTGATTCGTTTTAAATTTTAAATTAGTTTATATTATTATCCTTTCTTATTCCTTTTATATCGTAGATATTCCATGAGTTATATCATATTTACTATCGTATGAGTATCGATATTATATTTTTATCTATTAGTAACTAAATTCATATAGTTTTCATGCCCAAAACCCATATAAGTACTTCCATCACCACAGTAATGCAAGCCATGATACAACCAGTGTAAGCTCGGTATTTTCTGAATTTGTGATCGGGTTTTGGTCTCATAAGCAAAACAAACGCATGAATAAATAAAAAAACATATGTTCAATGAAGAGAGATCAAGAGTGTGTAACGATCATACAATGGGAACATATCATCATACGGTTAGGTCATGTGCGACAGTACAAATCGCACAATCATATTTATTTACGACGATTGTACGATGGATGATCCTCAACTGTTTTCGTCCTGAGCGTACAAACTTAAGTTTTACTCTAATTAAACTTGTGTGATTTGATATAAAAACTCAATCATTGTTGATTGTGATATAGCTAAAGATTTTTTTTGGCTACTTCTGATAATTTCTCATTCCTTTTAGTGTTTTTTATTTAAATAAAGTATAAAGGTCTTCATAATGCTCTTAGTTGTCATTGTTCATTCAAAGTGCTTAATTTAGTCAAACGCTTCCTAATGGCCTTTGATTGAAAAAAAAATACACTCAAACGAACAAGTAATTGCTAAATTCATATTTGTTCTCTCAAATACTGTCCTTCTAAGCTAGAATATTAGACCTACCAACATTAATAAATTTTGTGAGTATTAATACATAATCACACTCTAATCCACATCTCATCATTCATATGTAGTTAAAAAATATTAGATTTTTTTTTGTCTTTATATGCTTTTACGGTCAACATAAAATCCATATAAACTTTACTTGAACCTAATATGAAAATCTTTCAATCAAGATAACCGGATGAAATTCAGACGCTAATAAATATTATTTTGATACTATTATGTGTTGTCGACGACCATATATTTGTGTGTAAGTATATATATATATGAAGCGGTATTTTAAATATAGTTATTATTACATTACTTGACTGAAAAATACGGTGGGTCTTTATTCTAAGTGTCAAATCTGATGTTTATGTGGTTGTGGGAAATAAAATATATATTATTTTTCAATGATGGCCAAAAGTTTCATGAAGTTTTGACTCGTTTTATTTCGGGATATTTCTACAAAGATATTTTTTTTGTGATATTTCTGTTTCCTGTGTAGGAAAATTTTCTAATATTAAATGTATTTATATAATGTTTTAGTGAAAGACATGGCTCTAATATATGGATTTTAGGAAAGTCGTCAATTAAAGGGATATGTCCCTTATGGTGAAATGTTATAATCATTTAAGTTGTAAGGGTGCATTGAAGACATATAATTTTTTAAAGGATTGCATCTTTAAGTATAAATCTATCTCTTCAATGATATCACTTCATCTCTATAAATAGAACCCTTAGGTTATTCATTTCATATGAACTTAGGAAAACAAAACAAAATATAATTGTTAAAGTCTAAAAAGAGAGTTTACACCATAATTCATAGTTTGTGTTCTTGTTTCAAGAAGTGCCCTAAATCAAGAAATCACCAAAAATTCTGGGAGAACATTAGCCATAAGATCCGTAATGCACTGAGGCAGAGCTAATAAGTTCTTAAGGACAGAGGCGGATGCATGCAGTTGCCCCCACTGGCCCGCCAAAAAAATAAAATTAATTCAGCCCATATAAATTTAAATTGTTTCAGCCCACTGCCCACCAAGATTAAGCAAACCAATTTCAGCCCATACTCTTAACCTAACTTGTCCACTGCCTACCAAGATTAAGAAAAAAAAATTCAGCTCATACTCTTAAGTCTTAACCTAACCTCACCTACCCACTGCAGCATCCTCCAGTTCTCTCTCCCTTCACTTCATGTTTTCACCACCGATCTTCTTCAATCTTCAATCTTCAGCTTCTCTTTCTGATCAGCTTTTCAGAGGTAACTAGTAACTACCATTTTGCTTCTTGCTTTCTTTTAGTTAAAATTGTTAAGGATTTCATCGTGCTTGTAGTTACTGAAAGATTTTATTATTATTTTGTTATGTATATTATTATTAAATAATATAATTAGTTTAATTATGAGGAATATGAAATTTAAACTTGTAAAATTGGTGGCTTTTGGAAAAAAAATCATATTAAGTCGAAATAAACAAATTTGAAATTGTTGATGAGTATATTTGGGTGTTGAAATTCTTGTTTGACAAGCCTGCTACTTTTGAAATTCTTGTTGAAATTCATTTTTAAAGGCCTGCTGCTACTTTTGAAATTCTCATTGAAATTCATTTTTGAAATTCTTGTTGAAATTCATTTTGAAATAGATATGGAGAAATATTTTAAGAAAATCTCAAAACTTTCATAATCAACCAATGATAGTTTAAAGGAAGAAGTTTCAAATTCTTCAAAGAAATTACAAAGAAGTGATGATTGTTCAAAAGAAAAGGTGTCATCTTTGGAGAGAATTATTGATGTTTCCAAAGAAAACAATGTAGAAACTATTTTGTCAAATCTTTCTATGGATCCCGGTCTTCGACCTCGAATTTTAGATTACCATCCAAATATTCAAGATCAAGTTCGAAGAACATATTTATGCAAGGGTCATTGTCAACCAAGAAATTATGATTTTCCTACTAGAAAATTTGGAAAGTATGAGAGAAGATTTGTGAAGTCTTGGTATGATGATCATATTAATTGGTTGGAATATAACATTAGTAAAGATGCATTATGTTGTCTTTATTGTTATCTTTTCAAATCGGAAAACGGTGACCAATGAGGAGGTGAAACTTTTGTTGGTGATGGATTTAGGAATTGGAAGAAGAAAGAAAGATTAATGATGCATGTTGGAGGTCCTAAAAGTGATCATAATTATGCAATGCTTAAATGTGATGCATTGTTGAGACAAAACCAACACATCCAAACTTTCTTTGATAAGCATTCAGATCAAGATCGATATGCATGCCGTATAAGGTTGAATGTAATAGTTGAGTGTGTTCGTTTCCTTTTGCAACAAGGACTTACTTTTCGTGGGCATGATGAATCAAATAATTCAACTAATCGAGGTAATTTTCTTGAGCTTTTAAAGTTTCTAGCTAGCCACAATGACGATGTTAGAGCTGTAACTTTCCATAATGCTCCACAAAATGACTTGTTGACATCACCAAATATACAAAAAGAAATTGTGCATGTCGCTTCAATTGAAACAACAAATGTCATTATTCAAGATATGGGTTAAGCATTATTTTCAGTTTTAATTGATGAATCTCGTGATGTATCAACAAATGAGCAATTGGCTATTGTTTTGCAGTATGTGAACAAAAGTGGGCATGTAGTTGAATGTTTCATTGGTATTGAGCATGTTACTAGTACCACCGCTTTGTCACTGAAGGAAGCAATTGGCAACTTATTTTCTAAACATGGATTGAATATTTCTAGATTACGTGGGCAAGGATATGATGGGGCTAGTAATATGTAAGGTGAATTGAATGGTCTGAAGACACTTATTTTAAAAGAGAATGGATGTGCTTATTATGTTCATTGTTTTGCTCACCAACTTCAATTAGTTCTTATGGCCATGGCAAAAAATAATGTTGAAGTTCAATCTTTCTTCAATATAATTGCTAATGTGGTGAATGTTATAGAGGCTCATGTAAGCGTCGCAATGTTCTTAGAGAAAAACAAGCTTTAGCAATTATAAAGGTAATTTCTAATGACGAAATTTCAAGTGGGCAAGGGCAAAATCAAGAGACTAACTTGAAGCGTTTTGGTGATACACGTTAGGGTTCACACTATGGCACTTTACTTAGTATCATTACCATGTTTCAATACATAATTGATGTCCTTGAGATGATTGTCGAAGATGGAGCAACTCGTGAACAAAGATGTGGGGCAAATAATCTTTTAGATTCAATGCAATCATTTGAATATATATATTTGGTTTATATTTGATGAAAAATATATTATCATTGACAAATGAATTGTCATTAGCATTGCAAATAAAAGATCAAGATATTGTGAATGCCATGAAGCTAGTTAGATTATGTAAAGATAGCCTGCAAATGATGAGGGAGAGTGGATATGATTATTTATTTAGTCAAGTTGTCTCTTTTTGTGATGCATATAACATTGATATGCCTAATATGGATGACATATTTATTACTCGAGGTCGTTCAAGGCGTAAAGCTAAAAAAACTACAAACTTGCATCATTATCGGGTTGAATTATTTTATGTGGTTTTAGATGCCCAACTTCAAGAGCTTAACAACCGTTTCAATGAGACAAACACCGAGTTGATTCTTTGTTTAGCTTCTCTTAGTCCATGTGATTCATTCTCCTCATTCAATAAACAAAATCTAGTTCGTCTTGCTCAATTTTATCCCACAGATTTCTCTTCAATAGAGCTCCTCGTACTAGATGGTCAACTTGATACTTACATTATGGATATGCGTTCTAGTATTGAGTTTTCGAAATTGAATGAGATTGGTGATCTTGCAGCAATGTTGGTTCAAACTAAAAAGGATAAGGTATATCCACTTGTTTACTTACTTTTAACATTAGCTTTGACTTTACCTGTTGTCACTGCCAATGTAGAAAGAGTATTTTCAGTTATGAATATTGTGAAAACTAGACTACGCAACAGGATGAGAGATCAATGGATGAATGATAATTTAGTTACATATATAGAAAAAGATGTATTTAGGAGCATTGATAATGAAACTATCATTCAAGGTTTTTAAAATATGAAACCACGTCATGGACAATTGTAATATGTAAAATATTCACATATCAATATAGATATAAATATTTTGTATGTTTTTTTTATTTATATTTATTTTTTCATAACTTTGCCCTCACTGATTTGATTTTCTGGATACGCCACTGCTTAAGGATATAGTAAAACTCGACTTGATATAATCTACATATTCTATATAATATTTTACAGGTTTTTCTAAATTCTTGAGTTTGTATTGATTTTATGATTACATGTTTATTATTGATTAGTTTGCTTGAATTATGCATGATAAAGTGAATAACAACACGTATAAACAACAATCTTAAGAACTTATTATTAATTTTGTGTTGTAAAATCTGATTTATTTTTCTGATGATTCACATATACACAAAACCCGACAAGTATTAATATATGAAAGTATTTATTTGCCATCAACGTGTTTGAATGGGAAGCAGCTTAAAATGAAAGCAATTATTTGTATTTAATGTGTTTGAATTGGATATTGTTGAAAAAAAACTACAAAATAATTCAATTTTCAGATATCAGAAATGCTTGGTGTTCATGCCTTTTCATTTCTCCCGCCACGCTACGTATTGTGTTATCCATACAATCGAAAATTTCTTTCAAATTTAATTGATTGATGATTGGTGTGATTTATTTATTATTCCAAGAGTTGTGTTCTTGGAAATTGCCGATAATAATAAATTAAAACTTTTCTATATACTTCAACATGTTACCTGTAGATTGTAGTCAATAAATATTAGAATTTTCTTTAAAAATAAAAAATGAAAATAAACTGTTGGTTAATAGGTATTTGAATTTGAGTTGATTATATTTTTATCACAACACTAGTTAATGTTAATTTAAATTCTGAAATTTGGTTTAAGTACTGTAACATCAAGCACACGTGATTTAGGACTTTGCATATGTAACTCACTGTTTTAGGGCTTATTCAATAATTGTCTAATTAATAATTTCTTATCAAAATCATAAATTTGGTTATTATAGATTTAAGTTAATTAAAGCATTTTCAATTATCACATATTATCACAATAATTTTAAATGATAATGTTGTTGTTAGAAATATAATTTTATTTGTAGTACTTTTGTTGAGAATTGAAGTGTAATATTAAGATTGAATGCCTAAGATTTTTTATTAAGAAAGTGAATTATGTTACCAAAGCGATAAGAGTCAAGAGGGCAGAGATTTAAGTGGTTACGTTGGACCCCCCTCGTCCTCTGAGAGTTTTCCTTTTTCCACCTATCATAAGAGATTTTAGTCATAAATTTAAGAACTTGTATTATTTTGTGTAATTTTTTAATTACTATCCGAATTAATAATATGTGGATTCTTAGTGTAACACTTAAACATGATCATATAATTGATTTTTGTGTGATTAGTCTTTTATAGACTTATTGGTAACTGTTATATTTTACAGTACACATGGCTAGTTGAAATATCACAGTACTGATCGCTCATGGAGAGAAAACATATAAGTTTGGTGGAGCAAACTTCAAATAATGGCAAAGCAAAATGATGTTCTGCCTAACAACATTGCAGTTTGCCAAGTATCTCAAGAAAGATCGGGTCTTGTGGAGAGGAGAAACGAAAATTGCTAAGCAACTACGAGTTGAGGGATGGTTGCAATGTGACTTCTTGTGCAAGAACTACCTCTTGTGATGACTTTATAATACCATGTATAATGTGTACTAAGACATGACTTTTGCGAAGATTCTCTGGGAATCTCTTGAGAAGAAGTACAAAACAGAGGATGCTGGACATAAAAAAATTTATCGTGGGTAAGCTCATGGACTACTAAATGATAGATTCAAAGACAATAATGTCTCAGTTGGGTGAACTACAATTGATCATTCATGAAATATTAGATGAAAGAATGAAACTCTATGAGACGTTTCAAGTTGCTACAATTATTGAGAAGTTGCCTCCATCATGGAAGGACTTTAGGAGTTATTTGAAACATAAGAAGAAACAGATAAGTCTCAAAGACCTAGGAGTTTGGTTGCGAATAGAATAGGACAACAGAAAGTCCGAGAAGACTAGCTACAAGACTATGGAGTCTAAGACCAATATCGTCGAGGGTGGAAAGGGTAGCAGAAAGAAAAATAACGGTGTACCAATTCTTTTCAAGCAAACAAAAAGTTCAAGGGGAAGTGCTACGTCTGTGGGAAAAATGGTCATATGACAAAGAACTGCTGGAACAAGAAGTCTTAAGACAATGGTACGAAAAAGAAAATGAGGCCCATGTCACCGAAGATGAGCTATTGACTGATAAGATCTCAGAGTTGAAACTCTCACCAGTTGTAACTAAAGCCAACTTGGTTGGAAATCCGAGAGAATGGTAGTAAACACAGAGGCTACTCGTCATATTCGTGTTGACATTAAAATATTTTCCTCCTATCAGAAGGTCGATGGTGGCGATCATCTGACTATGGGAAACTCGTCTACCTCCAGAGTGGTTGGACAAGACACAGTGGTTTTGAAGATGAAATCTGGGAAAAAGCTTACATTGAAGAATGTTTTGCATGTTCCTGATATATGGAAGAACTTGGTTTCAGGTTCACTCCTTAGCAAGAATGATTTTAAGCTTGTATTTGTTTCTAACAAGTTTGTACTGACCGAAAATGATGTCTATGTAGGGAAATGATACCTCACTGATGGCATTTTCAAGTTCAATGTAATGACTGTCAATCAACACAGTGCTAATAATAATAAGCTACATCTTCTGCTTATATTATTGAGTCATAAAATGTATGACATAATAGGTTAGGACATGTTAATTATGATATAATGCGTAAATTAATTAACATATATCTTATACCTAAATTTACGATTGATAACCAACATAAATCTGAAGTATAGTTTGAAGCGAAAATAAATTGAACATCACTTCATTTGATAGAACGAAGTTCTGAACCCTTGGAACTTGTACACACCGATGTATGTGATATGAATATTGTGCAAATAAGAGGCGGTAAAAAGTACTTTGTCACTTTTATCGATGATATCACAAGATTCTGCTATGTGTATTTGCCGAGGAGCAAAGATGAAGTTATTGAGAGCTTTATACACTATAAGAACGAGGTTCAAAAATAACTTGGCAAGAAAATCAAAAGAATTAGAAGTGATAGAGGATGTGAATATATGTCACAATTTGGTGAATATTGTTCAAATCATGGAATTATTCGCAAAACTACTGTCCTTATTCACCTCAACAAAATGGGATTGTGGAATGCAAAAACCGAACGTTGAAGGAAATGATGAATGCTATGTTGACAAGCTATGGTTTGCCACATAACTTGTGGGGGGAAGCATTGATTTCCGCCAACTACGTTTTGAATAAGTTATCTCACAAAAGATTGGACAAGACACCATATGAATTGTGGAAAATTCACTCACATTCCTACAAATATTTGAAAGTGTGGGATGTCTCGCCAAAGTGATGGTTCCTAAACCTAAGAAGGTGAGAATTTGACTAAAATTATTGTTTGCATATTTGTTGGATATGCTCACAAAAATACTACAATAGTGACAAAAGATTCTTGGTACATAAGTCTGAAATTCCTGACATCAATCCAAATACGATAATTGAGTCAAGGAATATTAAATTCTTTGAAGAGATATTTCATTGTAAAGAAACATAAAGAACAGAGTCTCTCAAAAGAACTATTGATGTTGCTATAAGTAGTGATCGAGTTAACCAAGAATCAGATCAACATGAAAATATTGAGGAAAATAAACATAGAAGTATCAAAAGAGTAAGAACGTCTAAGTTATTTGGACTTAATTTTCTGACATACCTGTTAGAAAATGAGCCTCAATTTTATAACAAAATAATGTCTTATTCGGAGGCACCTTTGTGGAAAGAGGATATCAATAGTGATATTGATACTATTATATAAAATCATACTTGAGAGTTGGTTGATCTTTCTGGAAGTTATAAGTCATGGGCTATAAATGGATTTTCAAATGAAAGATGAAGCTGGATGGATCAATAGATAAGTTGTTGGGGGCAGATGTGGAACCTCTAGGGTTGGATTTGAGCCCCGTACAGCGGAAGTGAGTCTAACCCATAAATATCTAGCATGTGTGTATTTTAAAATATTTTATATAAAACTACATTCCTTTATGAGTTCGTAAGATCAATCGGGGACCAAAATGGAGTCCGAAAACTCCGAAACAGAGAAAATGAAGTTTTAGTGTTCATCATCCCTCGGCGCGTCGCGATGCGGAGGCTTTGGCATCGCAACACCCAATCTGCGTGAGCAAATTGTGAGAGCTCAATGTCTTGATGTCGCGATGCGAAAGGATGAGCGTCATAATACTAGAAGTAATGGTGGCAATGGGCCGGGCCCGGGCTTTATCAGCCTCATTTTTCAAAAAAAAAAAAAATTTAAAAACATACAAATACAAATTACATTCACACTATATGCAAAGACAATTCGCAAATACATCAAAAATTTCATCAATAAATTAACAATTCAATGCTACAAACAATACAAATGCTACAAACATATTAAAGTATATATATGTTTTTTTTTGTTTAAGCCCAGGCCGAGTCGGGCTTTTAAAACTAGGGCCTAGCCCGAGATTTTTTTTATCCCAGGTCGGGTCGGACAGGACCCGGGCTTTTCTGTCATCTCTAGCTAGAAGGTCTGATGCTAAGTGTCGCGACACTAGAAGAACATAGCTTAAAAGAAGATCAAACTTACCTAGCAAGCTTGTTATAAAGATCCAATCTCATTCTCCTTATTGAAATGGTTGGAAAACTTCCAAAGTTTAGCAAATTGACTCCAAGATCCAATCTTGATTCCAATGCTAGCAAGCTTCACTTCAAGATTCAATATTAACTTCTCATTGTTGAAATGTTGTACAGGTCTTCCAAAACTTCTCTAAACACTTCTCTAACTTAGGCTAATTTCTCTAACTTTTGCTTGTTTTTAGCTTTCATAAGCTTGAATAAAACATTTGCTCAAGCTTGATATTTATAGCAAAACTTAGGTAATTTTTAATTAGTAAAAGTTCTAATCAACTTTTATGTGGGCTTCTAATTTGTCCAAATATGTGTAATTAGGTATGACTAATCACATTTGTCTACCACTTTGATTTAATCCAATTAAATCAAAACAAAGTTTAATTAATGGATTAGTTACATGGCTACCACTTTGATTTAATCCAATTAAATCAAGCCAAATACACCTATACTTACATATTTGTAATTACAAAAATATCCTCAAATGGTAGAGATATTTATGAAATTACGACAAAGCCCTTGTGTAAATTTTGGATTAATCCAATTAATCCAAATTGGTAAAAGTAAATAATCAATCTTATCCAATAATATCTAACTATCTTAGTTGATAATTAAAATATCGAATATTATTTATTATAAAAAATTATTGGCTACCCAAGTGCTCAATGGGTACACTTCATGTTGTGGGACTCTCTAAGTCCAAACACGTTTGTCATATAAACCTAGCATATATGTACGCAATTCGGCCACCTCCGAATTCGCGAAGAACACGAACGACCTTTCTGAACTATACAAGTCGAGGTCATCACATTTGTTTATCAATCCCTTCGTCGTAGGCTATCTGACGCACATCACATGTCGACATGTCCACGATTCTTTACAACTAATCAGAAACCATTTCTGATATATGCGATCTACCCTAGGTGATCAACTTTGGCCAAAGTTTTAAGAATCGTGACTAAATTATATGAATACCTAAACCCCTTATGGTATACATACGGGCCGACAGATCCTATCTTGATACGCACTTGATTAACGAGTGCATCGGTCTACACCCTATGAACATTTAGATGTCAGACCATGAAAGGTTTCCGATGTACATGAAGTGTGGAGGATCTTGACACGCTCAAAAAATGGTTTTTTACTTCCAAGTATAAGAGTATCGAAGTAATAAAATAACCCGGTAAGATTGAGATCGATCCACATGGAATATATTTAGTAAAATAAAATAACAATTTGAGTGAAAATTAAAAGACTGGATTTTTTGAAGTGATTGTAAAATTTTAATTTAAACTGCCATAATAAAATAAAATACTGGGGGTTAGAGAATCCACTTTTAATATTTCAAATTTAGAAATCTCACTTTTTATAATATGCAAATTGTCATTATTACCCAATTAATTTATTTTAGGAATTAATTATGCCAAAACAAATAAAACCAGCCATAAAGGCGGTGATAACTTTTGTCTATAACAAGTCCAGTTAGGTACTCAATTATGCCAAATAAATAAAACCAGCCATATAGGCGGTAACAAAGTTTATCAATAATTAATCCAGAATTAAATTAAGTATTAATCATTAGATTATAATTTATATATTATAATATAAATGAGATTAATCTAAATTTTCATATTAAAAGCTTCACCATTTACCCAAGCAAAAAGAAGAAATTAGCTACTCATAATTTGAATGAAAACACACATAATTTTATTACTGAAAAAAGAAATTACAAGAAAGCTTTTAAAAAATAAAACACAAAAGAGCTAGAAATCCATAAATTTTCAGAGAAAACTATGGAAATCTGACTGAGGAAAATGACGTGCATATCACATCTATTTATAGAAATTTTACAAGGTTTCTCCACCATTTCCTCCACCATTTTCTCCAAGTCATTTTCCATTTTCTGTAAAAAAAAAATTTATAATTATTTTAATAATTACACATAACACATTTTAGTCTTTATTCAATTTCGGCCTTGAAAACCTCAAAATTAGAAAATCTTGTTGTGGGAACACAAGGACTGGGCGACGCATGCTGTTCTGGGCTCGCGGCCCAGTTGGGAGTACGGAGTAGCCCGCGGGGGACTAAACCGGAGAATGATGGAGTCGCCACCCGGTGTGAACCAGGACAAAGATTTAAGGCCGCACTCACCCCTCGCAAGGGAAGACCTCAAACCATTGGGTTCAGAATGGTCCCTTACTTATGCCACTTGTAATAAAATAATTTGTGCAATAATTCAACCAAACCTAAGCAACATTTATTTCCAAGGATAATTTACTTCTAAGTTCGAATGCATAATTACAAGGCTCATATCTAAGTTTGCATATAACCTATGTCCGAATTTGCATTCAACCTATTTGTATTTAATCTATGTCCCAATTTGCATGCATAGAGATAAATACGGCTAGCATACAATGTCATAAGCACATTACATTCGATCATAGGCATGCCAGTAGATAATAATTGTACAATCAAGCATGAAAGCCAATTGGAATAACGACGAACATGCAATAGCACACGACAATCTCATGAACACACTTCGATCGTATAATGCGGAAAACAAAGAACAACCTAAACATAATGCAAATTCCAAACGTAAAATAAATGACTAAGCATGCTTGAAAATGAACAACTAAATAGGCTAAATCATGCTTGAATACCATCTCATGAACACATCAAATAGATAAATGCAGGGATACAAATAGTATGATTGATTACATGATACAAGAGAAAATCACCTAAGAAACAATTATGCATGACATGTGATGAAAATGACTCAGTTCAGTGTATGCGCGTTCGTATAGCGTTTGAAAACGCGTTCGAACGGTAAACAGAAGGTTCGCGTTCGTATAGCGTTTGAGAACGCGTTCGAACGAGACAGGACCTGATGAAACCAAATGTATTCACGTTCGAGTAGCGTTCGTAAACGCGTTCGAACGGTAAACAGAAGGTTCGCGTTCGTATAGCGTTCGTAAACATGTTCGAACGAACCGAGACAGAAAATATGTGTTCGTGCGGCGTTCTGAAACGCGTTCGAATGGGGCTACAACAGTGACCTCCAAAATGCAGTAAATAACATGACACATACGTGAACGGATGAATAGATGACACCTAATAAATAATAACGGGCTAAAAGGCGCGGCAAAACATCTTGGTAAATGATTTTAACCCCTCGACATAAAGGACCTTTAATCCAACTTACTAAGCCAATGCGCTAATAACATAATGCATATAAAAATAAAGACAACAATATCGGACTTTGTATACCCGATTGAACACATCTTACATTCAACCGAATATAAGTCATCCGGCGCGGCGAAGCATCGTGGTAAAAGATTTTAACCCCTCGAAATGGGGGACCTTTAATCCAACTTACTAAGCCCATGCGCTAATAACATAATGCATATAAAAATAAAGACAACAATATCGGACTTTGTATACCCGATTGAACACATCTTACATTCAACCGAATATACGTCATCCGGCGCGGCGAAGCATCGTGGTAAATGATTTTAACCCCTCGAAATGGAGGACCTTTAATCCAACTTACTAAGCCCATGCGCTAATAACATAATGCATATAAAAATAAAGACAACAATATCGGACTTCGTATACCCGATTGAACACATCTTACATTCAACCGAATATACATCATCCAGCGCGGCAAAGCATCGTGGTAAAGGATTTTAACTCCTCAAAATTGAGGACCTTTAATCCAACTTACTAAGCCCATGCGCTTTTTCTCATCATTATACAAACAAATAACATGCAGAAATTAAATAACGGATAATAAACAAACAAGACAAAATAAATCGAAATATGTGCCGTTTGCTCAAGTGGTACGTGGAGTTGTATCCTAAGTACAGACCGCACTACTGTCCATTCAGATTCGGCTACGGAATTTATGTCTGGGTTTCCATCCTATATACCACAAGAGGCGACACATTTTCCATTTTATTCAAGGGCCACAACATACACCATTTCACAATACATGCATTTTCTATCTACTCAAGGGCCACAACATGCATCACTCCACAATAATCATGTAAATAAGATTCAATAAACAGTAAAAATACGAATAAAAATGGATGTGAAAAGTGCCCTCAGGTCTAACCTTTTTCGTCGACTCTCGGAAGCGCGTTACAAGTCCGTCGGAAGGGCTAATACTCCGCAACTCTTCCAATTCACTGGTTCAATGTTTTGGCTCGCTGTTTCGCTGCTCAAGCTACCGTTTTGACTCCGTTTTGCTGCTGTTTTGTTGCTATATTTTGGTCACTATTTTTGGTGTTTTAGGCTACTGTTTTGGTGATTTTTTGGGGTTGTTTGCTCACTGTTTTAGAGTGGTGTTTGTGTCTGTTTTAAGGGACTGTCTCGATGGTTACGGGGACTGTTTGAGGGCTGATTTTTGGTGAATGGAGGGGCTGGTTTCAGGGGGATTTACGTGCAGGTCAGGGGCTGATTTGTGGCTAGTTTGTGAGGTAGTTTGAGGACAGTTTCAGGTTTATTTGGGTGGCAATGTGAGGGAATATGAGGTTGATTTATGCGTGACTTTAAGGGGATTTTGGGGCTGTTTCAGGGCAGATGGCGTGATGGGCAAAGACGTTAGGGGCAGTTACTTACGTGAAGGGCTGAACGCGTGGCTATTATGAGTGGAGCTGTTATGTGTTAATGTGCGTCGAAGGGCGTGAACTGAGGGGCTGAGTGGAGGGTCTGTTTGTTGCATCAATGGAGGGGCAATATGCGTGAGTGGTTGCTGAATGAAAGATTTGTTCTCGGCAGAAGGGTTGATGGTTTGCGTGAGGGTGGATCGTGGGCATGAGGACGTGAAAGTGTTAGCTTTGTTAAAGGACGTGTAGTAGCGTGAATATAGTTGTTACGTGGGGGCTGGTGGCTATGGAATTAGGCAGTATGTTGGATTTTTTAGTGGAGAGGCTGCTGGCATGATGAAGGCAATGATGAGGTGTTGCGTTGAAATGATGATGGTGGCTGTTAGCGTGCAGTTAAGGTCTGATAAGGGTTGTGATAGCGAGAGGGAGAATGGCGTCTAGAGAGGGGGAGACTGCTGAGTGTTTCTTAGGCTTAGGGTTTTATGAGGGGCCGAGAGCTTGTTAGGATTTCATTCTTTGTTTGAGGTTTGTATTATTTTGGTTGAAGTGCCGAGAGAGAGGGGAGAGCCAGGGTTGAAGTTTTTGTTCTTTTTATAGTTATGAATTAAGGTTTGCATGTATTTTGAATAAGGAAAGAAATCAATTAAATGGGGATTTATTTTATTTGGTTTGTTAAAGGAAATGAATAATTGTAATTTGGTGGGTGAATATCTTAAATTAGGTGAGTGATTTACTTAATTTTGGTATTTAGATTTAATTTGATTGGATTTTAATTTAATTTAATTTCGATTTGTGACATGTGTTTTAATTATTTTTGGATTGGGCTTGGTGTGTGTCTTAGTGATGGTTTAGGCTTAGGGTGTGTTTTAAAACGGAGGTTCAACAAGCGAACCCGAATCTACTCCAGCGAATCCAACAAAAATACCGATTTCTGACTTTTTCCCTTCCGACGTCCGTTTCCCGCGGCTTCCGCGACTTAAAAGGTAGTGCCTCTAAATGAGACTCATCATCGGGTCTTACATGCAAAAATGCAGTGCCTACACTTGTGAACTTCAAAGTTATAGATCTTTGAGTCTTCTTTCACCTGGAATATAAATCATCCTACTCCGATATTGGAGTAAAAAGTTATGACTAAAATACGAAAATTGCGTAAAGTTAGAATTTCCGAAATCGTACACTGTTAGAACGCCTCTTTCAAGTTTATGGTCTCCAAAATCCAAATGTTAAGTCCATTTTTCTAGTTAAGCTTCTAAAATGCCGATGGGCCACTTTATGTTTGGGCCCCATATCATTTGAAGTTTTTTAGCCACGTTATTGCAAAAGTGTAAACATGTTGGGCCTTTCTCAAATGGGACAAGTTTACACCTCGCAATAATATGATTGAATGCTTTGAAATGATAATGGGCCAACTTGTATGAAAACCTTGATGGGTTTAGAAAGTCCAAACATGATCCAAATATGCTAGACGCATGAGTTCGATATCTGCACTGGCTTTCATCCAGAAAGGATACGCCTTATTATGGCATATTTGTATACTTTTGGACAATTCTAAGTTCATCCCCATGACCACGGTTGCTGAAAGCCCAATTCGTCGTTTCTAGACAATGGCATGATCTCATAATTCGGCTTAGTCCATGTTGTAAATGGGCGGTCTTTGTATTTTACTGATGGAAAGGGACAGAAGCGGCCAAGGTTCGCCCCGTAGTATAGGATAGAGCAATTTTGTGTACCTTGCATCGGTGCATAGAATAAGTATTATCTAGAACCAAAAATAGGCTTACCGCGAGTGTGGGAGAAATAAGGTCGGAAAGATATATTCTGTTTGATCACCTTACGCGTTTTATATATTTCATGCATCGCACGCATACATGTACCATGCTGACTCGTAGTTAAAAGCCATCATAGATTTCCGTTGGGTTAGAGAAGAATTAAGACTCGTCAAAAGACCGTTAGCGAACATGAGTGATTCAGATAATGAGGTCTCCCGCATGGATCAATTAGAGACCAACCTCACTAAGATTACCGAGTAGTTGCAAGCTTTGACCGCTGATGTGGCCAATATGGCAGTGCCCCGTGCAGGAGGGGTAGGAAGCTCTGAGAATGTCAAGCGTGAAGAGCCTCCGATCAGGATGAGTGACGAGATCCCATTTTTGATGATGACATGGCTGAGTATGCCGCGGGAAGGGTATCCGGGTCTCAGGCCGAGTTGCAGAAACTCAAGGATTAGGTAGAGTCTGTTACCCGTAAGATGAGGGGTAAGCATGAGGACTTGTTAGACTACGAGGTGATGACTTTTGAGGAGTAGCTGCCTTCCTAGTTCAAGATGCCCAACATAGCCAAGTTCAACGGGAACGAGGATCCGAGGGTCCATCTTCGACAATATGTTTCTGTGATGAGTTCGGTGGGTCTGTCGAAGCGTCAGGTTCATAAGATATTTGGAATGTCACTTGAGGGAGCACGCGTGGTTTGGTATCATGGCCTTGAGAGGAAGGTCAAAGATGATTGGAGGGCATTAGCAGAAGCCTTTCTGAAACAGTATGTCACGGATTTGGAGATCGACTTGTCGCTCCGTGACTTAGAGAATACCAAATAGAAGCCGGATGAGAGCTTCAAGGATTATATAGATCGCTGGAGGAGCCAACTTTTGAAGATGCAGACTCGGCCCTCGGAGAAGGACCAGATCAAGATGATCATCAAGGGCACTAAGCCCTCTATTTACGGCAAGCTGAGGAGGATGACATCTATGATTGGCGATTTTCGACAGTTGAGGGAAACTGTCATGGATATTGAGGAGGAAGAAGCTGAGAATAAGAAGTTCTATGGCCAGAATAGAATGACTATTGGGGGCCTTCTAAGACCAAGCCCGCTACTGCTGAGGTCGCTGCCATAAAAAATAGGCGATTCTCCAACCTTGGTAAACCTTTGTCAAAGGTGTTTGAAAAGCTGAAAATGCAAAGATTCCTAAAACCTTTAGAACCTAGACCATTTCCAAACCCTATGCCACCTCACATCAACCTAAACCTGTACTGTTACTTCCATCAAGAAAAATGCCATGACACCGACAACTGCGCCCGCCTTAGGCATGAGATCCAAAACTTCATTGACGCCCATAAAATACCCGATCCAAAAAAAGAACAACCCAACACACACAGAAACCCTCTACCTAACTACCACTCTGTTCTACCACCCACCTACATGATCAACTCCGGCCTACCCGAAACCTTTGTCCTCCAAACTCTCAACCACCAAGCTTTTTGCATGGGGATAGGGGATGACAGCAATGAAGAACCATAGGCTGAAGAAGAAGACAATGCAGCAGATGATGAAGATGTTTTCCCTGGTTTATTTGATTGCAATCCTGCATTTTTAATAATAAAGACATTGATTTTTGCCTACTTGTTCGAGTTTTTTCCTCAATAGTTAAGCGTGAGTCCGATGATGAAATTGTTTGCTTTAGAGTGAAACCTTAGAAATTATAAGTGCGGGAGGTACTCTCATCCGATATTTTGAGTAGTTGATCTTGACTAGACTCGCGAGCACTTAATTATAGGATCTTAACAATGAAAGCCGGAGTAGTCGGCAAGATGACTAGTTGAAGAGATTGCAAATCGATGAATGATCGCTCGCTTAGATGTCCATCATGACTTACTTGTGTTACGATATGTGGTGTGGTTGGAAACAAAAGAAAAGTCTCTAAAGAAGAAAATATAAACCACCTATAACCGATAAGCGTGAAGCTACCCATGGGCGAGTATTAGGACCACCATGAGGAGAAATGCTACCTTAAAGGGTAGGTTTGTTGAAAAAAAATAGACGAAAGAAAAGAAAAAGAAAACCATATCATATTAAGTACAGAGAAGTATTGCAGAGCATGATCAAGACATCTAGGTTGGTCTGACCCATCGATCCCATTCTTTGAAATAAAATCATTGAGTTGTCTTACCTAAGGATCAAACTGTAAAAGAACCTGGGCACACACACACTTTGAGTCTGGTTCAGATCATTTATTCAAACGCTCGGATTTGAGTTGCATCGAGTACTTTGAAGGTTCTCTGGTTTCGACACTGGGCATCCTTTGAGGACGATAATATGTATAACTATTGAGACTATTTCGTAAGAGGCAATATAGTATGTTGATATGGAACGTCACATCACATGATCTACTTTGACCTAGTGCAAGTAGCAAAGAGCAGAAAGCTAAACCAAGTCTGGGGGCGACCAGTCTACCACCTCGCGAATAAGGGACATAACAGAATCTTGAGTCATGGGACCAAAGAAAACTAAGCAATCACTAGAGTAGAATTGACAAGAGGAAACTATAAGCAGGCCCGGTGGGCGACCAAAGACTTTTGTAGGCGAGGGGCGCCAGAAAGACACCAACGAGGCCTAACCCATCGGAATAGGAAATACATCCATGCATACATGCATACACGTCACATGCAATCTTTGTCTCTTTTTTGTTCGCAGGTCTTGAAGAAAAGCGGCAAAGACAAACAGTTCGGGAATAAAGCCCACACTCAACACATTTCGGGAATAAAGCCCACATTCAGTACAGTTTGGGAACAAATCCCACAGTCAACACAAGTTCGGGAACAAAGCCCAGGGAATAAAACCCACATTCAACACAGTTTCGGAACAAAGCCCAGGGAACAAAGCACACTCTCATCTCAATTCGGGAATAAAGCCCACAATCAACACAAGTTCGGGAACAAAGCCCAGAGAATAAAGCCCACAATCAATAGTTCGGGAAGAAAGCCCACAATCAATTCAGTTCGGGAATAAAGCCCACAATCAACACAGTTCGGGAACAAAGCCCATGGAATAAGGCCCACAATCAATACAGTTCGGGAACAAAGCCCACTCTCATCTCAATCAGGGAATAAAACCCACAATCAACACAATTCGGGAACAAAACCCACATTCAGTACAGCTCGGGAATAAAGCCCACTCTCAACACAGTTCGGGAACAAAGCCCACTCTCAACACAGTATGGGAACAAAGCCCACTCTCAACATAGTTCGGGAACAAAGCCCACTCTCAACACAGTACGAGAACACAACCCACTCTCTACATAGTTCGGGAACAAAGCCCAGAGAATAAAGCCCACATTCAGTACAGCTCGGGAATAAAGCCTACTCTCTACAAAGTTCGGGAAGAAAGCCCAGGGAACAAAGCCCAAATTCAGTAGAACTCGGGAATAAATCCCACTCTCTACACAGTTCGGGAACAAAGCCCAGGGAATAAAGCCCGCATTTAGTACAGCTCGGGAATAAAGCCCACTCTCTACACGGTTCAGGAATAAAGCCCAGGGAACAAAGCCCAGAAATCAAAAACATCTCACTTGGTGGTTCGGGAACAAAGCCCAGGGGTCGAAGCACCTCACCACCAGACCAACTCAGTTTAAAGCATCTCAAAACAACCGGTAAGTTCGGCAATAGCTGGCGAGCCAGGGAAGTAAAAAATGCATGAATGACTTTGATATGATTGTCACTGTCACACACTGCACAAGTCCCATCAAAGTGGGGGAGACTGTAGACACTTGTATTTTTTTGCATGAAAGCCCAATGATGAGCCTCGTATGGAGGCACTACCCGATAAGTTATGGAAGTCGCGGGAAACGGACGTCGGAAGGGAAAAATTTAAAAATAAATACATCAATAAATTTAACTCGCTAATTGGCCTTGGGTTCGCCCGATTAATCTCTATTTTAAAACATTAAGCCTCGGTCCAAAATCCCCGCACCCATCCAAAGCCCACTTGGCCCAAGCCCAATCCAATAATTAAAACATTTAAAACACATGTCACAAATCCAAACAATCCCCTTCCTAAATTAAAGAAATCACCTTCCAAATTAAATAAATTCCCCCACCAAAAATATAAATATTCTTTCCTTAAATAATTAAATTAAATACACACACAATTACTTGATTTATTTCCTTAATTAAAAAAAAACCTAGATCACAACTATAAAAACATGACAAAACCTAACCTTCAAGCGGTCTTTCCTCTCTCTAAAACAGAAAACAAAAAATAAACCCTAAATACTCTCGGCTCTCGTCCCTGAACGACAAAAATAAACACCCTACACAGCCTTCCACCACTCTCTCTTTACTCTCTCTCTCCCCACGCTAAACACACAAAGCAACAAGAGACCATAAAAACCCTAGCACGCCTACATACATCATCTCTCTCATTCACGGCAATTAACCAGAAAACCCTAAACGCCATTTACAAAAAACCCATAAAAAACGCAGAACACAACCCTTCAAGACGCTCTCGGCAGCCCCTCACAAATCAACAAAAAACCCCTAGAAAACTCAAGTCTCTCCATGGCCCTTTCTTCTTTATGTTCCCTTCTACCTAAAGAACCCTCATCTCTCTCATTAGCATTCTCTAACAACTGATGTCACTCACAATCTCTCAAAACACTCACAAACAAAAAGATAAAACTCTAGCTTTCCACTCTCTCTTCTCTCATACGTTCACACTCGGAAAACGACAAAGAACACTCGT
This sequence comes from Zanthoxylum bungeanum, assembly GCA_019454045.1. Classification (NCBI taxonomy): domain Eukaryota; kingdom Viridiplantae; phylum Streptophyta; class Magnoliopsida; order Sapindales; family Rutaceae; genus Zanthoxylum; species Zanthoxylum bungeanum. Next base: position 68,132 of record SKCR01036332.1, on the reverse strand, counting down.
CTCTCTCTCGCTCATTCAACACACAACCACACAATAAACAGGATACTCTCACTCTCTTTGACAACTCACGTCCCCTTCCCAAAAAAAAATAATAACAAACAAAAGCACCCCTTACGTCTTATCTCCCCACCGATCAAACAAAAAATAAAATAAAGCCACTAACAACTCATGAGCGAACCAACAAATCGAGAAAAAACAACCTCTGACCACCAAAAACAGTAACCAAATTATGCCAAAATCAGTCCCTAAAACACCCCAAAACAGCAGCCCCAAAACGCCCAAAACAGTCCCAAAAATAACCACCAAACAGCAGCAAAAACAGAGAAAATAGTAGTCTAAAATAGTGAAGAAAACAGCGGAAATGCAGTATTAACCAGATCAGAAAACCAGAAAAATAACAGAGCATTAACCCTTCCGGCGACGACGTAACGAACTTCCGAGGAGCATCCTAAAAGGTAAGACCTGAGGGCCCCATTTTTATTATTTATCTTTTCAGTTATTCTTTGTCGATCATTCGCATGCATCGTTGTGTTTTACTTATGGTTTCATTTGTGTTGGGTTGATGGTTGAGTGCTATCCCTTGCGGTATATCAAATGGAAACCCAGACGTAAATTCCATAGCCGAATCCAAATGGACGGTAGTGCGGTCTGTACTTGGGATACAACTCCACAGACCACTTGAGAAACTTTCAAGCACGTGTTTCATTTTATGATTTAAATTTATGTTTATTGTTCCGTTATTTATTTTCTATGCATTGTTTCTTTATTTATGTATTGTTAATCTAATGCGCATGGGCTAACTATGGTGGGTTAAAGGTCCTCCAATCGAGGGAAATGCCTAAAGGCTACATTTACCACGATGTTTTGCCGCGCCAGATGAAGTACACTCGATTGAATGTGAAATGTGTTCAATCGGGCATACAAGGTCCCATATTATTTATTTGTTTATTCATGCATTGATAATTTAGTGCGCATGGGCTAACTAGGGTGGATTAAAGGTCCTATATTCGAGGGAAATGCCTAAAGGCTACCTTTACCACGATGTTTTGCCATACCGGACGAAGTACACTCGATTGAATGTGAAATGTGTTCAATCGGGCATAAAAGATCCCATATTATTTATTTGTTTATTCATGCATTGATAATTTAGTGCGTATGGGCTAACTAGGGTGGATTAAAGGTCCTTTATTCGAGGGAAATGCCTAAAGGCTACCTTTACCACTATGTTTTTCCACGCCGGACGAAGTACACTCGATTGAATGTGAAATGTGTTCAATCGGGCATACAAGGTCCCATATTATTTATTTGTTTATTCATGCATTGATAATTTAGTGCGTATGGGCTAACTAGGGTGGATTAAAGGTCCTTTATTCGAGGGAAATGCCTAAAGGCTACCTTTACCACGATGTTTTTCCACGCCGGACGAAGTACACTCGATTGAATGTGAAATGTGTTCAATCGGGCATACAAGGTCTCATATTATTTATTTGTTATTTATGTATTGATAATTTAGTGCGCATGGGTTAATCATATTGGATTAAAGGTCCTATATTCGAAGGAAATGCCTAAAGGCTACCTTTACCATAGTTTTGCCACGCCTTTCTTCTATTGATCTCGTCATTTACCCTTTTTGTTTTTATGCTTTCATTATTCACTTTGCATTCATGTTGTGTTAATGCTTGAGTGTTGCCTCTTGTGGTATATCGGATGGAAACCCATACATAAATTATGTAGCCGAATCTGAATGGACAGTAGTACGGTCTGTACTTGGGATACAACTCCACGTACCGCTTGAGAAGCATTCACGCATGTGTCATTTTGGATACCACTTTGGTAATCTCGTTCGAACGCGTTTCTGAACGCTACACGAACATATGCATTATGTCTCATGTTCGTTCGAACGCGTTTACGAACGCTATACGAACGTACACATTCTGTCTCATTTTCGTTCGAACGCGTTTACAAACGCTACATGAACGTATGCAATCTGTTTACCGTTCGGACGCGTTTTCGAACGCTAAACGAATGCACGTACAATGAACATATTTCTTTTCATCACATTTCATGCATGTTTGCTTCTTTGGTCACTTTTTTTGCATTACATATTTAATTATCCGTTTTTTTATTACTGCCTTTACAGTTATTATCTATACACATCTTATACACTTTATTGTTTAATACGATTATGAATTATGCATTTTGCCTTCATTCTTTTATTGCGATTATGTGTGTACAAACTTGCGTGTTGTTAAATTATCTTGTATGTGTTGCATGAGATTTGGTTATACTATTGCATAAATCTTTTCATTATAATTGGCATAAGTAAGGGACCATTCTGAACCCAATGGTTTGAGGTCTTCCCTTGCGAGGGGTGAGTACGGCCTTAAATCATTTCCCAGTCCACACTGGGTGGCGACTCCATTTTATTTCTCCGGTTTAGTCCCCCGCGGGCTATTCCGTACTCCCGACCGGGCCACGAGCCCGGACAGCGTCGCCCACTTCTGTACCTCGTCTACAGGGTCATAATTGTCCAATAATCTCCCACTTGGCCTATAGCCAATCACTCAAGTGTCTAACACCTGAACTATGTACGAGTCGCTCATGCTTATGCTGAGATATCGCTTTCGTCAGCGGATATGCAAGGTTATCATATGAAATTATCTTTTGATCTTGACATCGCCACGATGTATGATCTCATGGATCATATGAAACGGTCGAAGTACATACTTGGATCATTGATGAGACCGTAATTCCTTAGCATGCGCTGTAGCCTAGCTCAGCTGCTAACAGAACTACTCCTAATCCAATTAGGAATTTTATAGATCCAAAAATGGTTCTTTTGCTGCCTCAGCCGCAACAATGTATTCCGCTTTTGTTGTTGAATCGGCAACAATATCTTGCTTGGAAGGTTTCCATCTCACTGTTCCGTTGTTCAAACAAAATATGTACCCTTATTGCGACTTACAGTCGTCTTTATTGGTTTGGAAACTTGCATCGGTGAACCTAGTCACCTCAAGTTCTCCATCTCCATAGATTAAGAAAGCATCTTTAGTTCCTCTAAGATACTTAATGATGTTCTTAACATCAATACAGTGACCATCACCTGGATCGGCCTGATTTTGACTCCACATGCTCAAAGCATATGAGACACCAGGTCGCGTACATGTCTTTCAATGTACGAGTTCTCGGAGAGTGCCAACAACTTTTAGATCAATCCCAGTAGATCTTTATTCCTAGAATAAAGGTTGCCTCTCCCAAGTATTCCATGAAGATTATTAATGAAAGCCAAGCTTTCACCGATTGTTAACATTGGAATGTTATTTCCAAGAAATAATACATCATCAATGTATAGGACATCGAATGTCAGTGCGCTCCCACAAACCTTCTTATATACACAAGAATCATCTTCGTTTTGAATGAAACCATATTCTATTATGATCTCATCAAAACGTTGGTTCCAAGAACACGATGTTTGATTCAATCCATAAATGAATCGATTTAACTTGCAAACCTTGTTTGCATGTTTCGGCACGACAAAACCATCAGGATGTTGTAAACATCCTCCAAAGGTTTCCGTTGAGGAAAATGGTTTTGACATCCATTTTCCATATTTCATAAACGAAATATGCAGCAATAGCAAGCATTATCCGAAAGGATCTAATCATGGCAACATGTAAAAGGTTTCGTCGTAATCGACACTATGTTGATGACGATACCCTTTCGCTACAAGCCTAGCTTTGTACGTTTGTATGTTTCCATATTTCATGTATGTCTTCACCATGAAGACTCATTTGCTACCAATAGGCACAATGCCTTTTGGTACATCAACCAGTGTCCAAACTTGGTTGTATACATGGAATCCATTTCGGACTTCATGGCACCTTGCCATATAGCGGAGTCGATACCTTGTATCGCTACCTCATACGTAGCCGGCTCATTATCCTTAATAAGATTAATATCTTTATGAGGTGAGATCAGAAACCCATACCTCTAAGGTTGTTTTCTGACTCTCTCCAACCTACGCGGTTCTTGTGTATTAGAAGATTATGGAACAGTCTCATCCATGATGAACTGTTCATGTTCCGTTAGGGATCGGTGCCAGGAACAGTATTACTCCGATTTTCATCGAGTTTTACTTTCCTCCCACTTACCACTGCATTTAGGAATTCCTCTAAGGAAAATAGCATGGAGAGCAACAAATACCTTGTTCTCTTGTGGGTTGTGGAAATTGGTTTCCCTAGGATAACCAATTACAAATAGGCACTTATCCGATTTGGGTTCTAGTTTGAGACTATCCAAACGTTTAACATGCCTAGCATCCCCAAATCATCAGGAATGAGAAACCCAGTTTCTTTCCTGTCCATATTTCATATGGAGTCTGTCCAACAGACTTTGTCGGAACCTTATTCTAAATAAGTATTACACTGTTCAATGCGTATCCCGTGAAGAAAATTGGTAGCTCAGTGCGACTCATTATTAATCTTACCATGTCCAACAAAGTTCGGTTTCTCCGTTCAGACACTTTACTCAATTGAGGTGTTCCGGAGGAGTCCACTATGAAAGAATACCATACTCTTTCAAGTAATCTTGAAACTCATTGCTTAAATATTCTACACCACGGTCCAACCACAATATTTTTAATACTTTTACCGGTCTGTTTTTCTACTTCGTGTCGAAACTATTTGAATTTATCAAAAGTTTTCGATTTGTGTTTCATAAGATACACATAACCATAACGCGATGCAACATCCGTAAAGATTACGAAGTATTCATATCCACCTCTAGCTTAGCTAGACATGGGCCCACTTACGTCACTATGAACGAGGGCTAGCAGCCCGGTGGCACGTACACCTTTACCGCTAAAAGGCGTTTTAGGAACTTTGCCTTATAAATAAGATTCACAGACATCATATGAATTAGGATCAAATCCGTCCAAGTATCCATTCTTCCAAAGAGTGGATATACGAGTCTTGTTAATGTGTCCCAGACAATAATGCCACTATAAGTCTCATCTGATTTACTCATTTTGAGCCTTTTGTTTGTCATGTTATATGTTTGAGATTCATTTATATTCGAAATATAAATACTGTTATTCTCATCTAATGTGTATATCTCAATATCATCTTTATAGACAAAACACCCAGTGTTCTGGAACATAAAGGTTTACCCGTAACGGGTTGAACTAGATATATAGATAATATTTCTAGTCAAACTAGGTACATTATAACAGTTTCATAATTTAAGTACACGCCCAAAGGGTAGTTCCAAAACTTAGGTTCCCACAGCCAAAACAGCGAGTCTCGTCCCGTTTCTGACTCGCAGGTTGATCTCATCTGAAGCCAGTCTCCTGCTAATTAGCAGATCCCGCACATCAGTACATATGTATATATCACATCCAGTATCAAAAATCTAATTTTAAAACCAGTAGTGGACACGTTTATTACAATAACAAATATACCTGAATTCGGAGCCTTGCCCGCCTTCACTTCCTTCATGTCTGCCTTGTGCATACGTCAGTCACGCTTCTAGCGACCCCATTTGCCACAGTTTAGGCAGACATCTTGGGATATATCCTCTGTCTTCCTAGAAGACTGTGACGATTTAGCCTTGCCCTTTTCTTTTTCTTCTTCATACCCCTAGAAGCCTTCGGCCAAGCCTTGGCCTTCTGGGATGTCGGAGAGTAAGATGTGTCTTGCGCTTCTTGCCCTTTTGGAAGCTCTGGCTCTGCCTCCTTAAGCATAGCCATTAACTCTCCAAGAGTTTTCTCTTGGTTCATGATGAACCCGCCCCAACATTCGGGCAGAGACTCTAAGATCAAATCTATGGAAGTCTCGGCCTCGTAGGTAATGCCCAGCTAACCTAGCTATTCGATGTTAGCAATCATCTGCGACACCTAGTGCTCGAAAGATGTACCCTCTGACATACGCGAGCAAAAGAGCTTCTTTTGCAATTCGTACTTCTAAGATCTAAGGTTAGAACCATGAAGATCCTTAATTTCAACATCATGGTATAATGATCTAATCCTTTGTTGTGACGACGAAATTAAGGAGTCATTGCGACAAGCATAACGGATTGAGCACTAAAGTTATTATCATGATGAGTCTTCCTAAGCTCATGCTCTATTATTTACTCAACTTCGGGCTCAGGGCCCGAGAGGTTTCTCTATCCAATAGAGTAACTTCTCAGCTCCCATGACTATCATGAGATTCATTTCCCAATCTGAAAATTTACACCGTTAAAGACATTTTCACCCAGGATTATGTCCCTTAACGCTAATCTTTCAAGCCATCTCGATTGCAATAGTCTAACTATCCAATCAACGATTTTGGGTACACTCAAAATGCAATGGTTACTATAGTCCAACTATATAACCAACTACAAATGGAGTAGTGTGTTGTACAGTCTAACTGTTCAAAGAAAGCAATATTCAATATTAGTCCAACTAATATATTTATAACAACGATAAATAAAATAAAAAGGAGCGCATATTGGTAAATATTTAAACGAAATTGAAAATTTAATACTAGCCTCCCATTATTTTTCGGCGAGCCTCTAACCCTCTGTGGAGTACTCAGGACAATTTAATAAATTCTAAATTTATTACAAAAATTTCCAAAATTGCCCTCACCCTTCTAATATCCATCTGATATACATTATTCATACAATACATCCAAGTATTCACACAAAGCATGTTATTCAATCAATCTAATCCAATTAATTAATCTTTGAATTAATGATCATCCAATGTTCAAACAACGATTTGATTTGCGCGAGTCCAACTCGTTTAAGAATAAATACTCAAAGTACGTATTCTTGAATTATATCGAACTACAATTTTAAATCCAATTTAAATTGTATCCAATACTAAATCATATTTAATTCCAAATTAAATAATTACACTTTTAATAGTGTCTTTTAGACTTGGATTCCAAATCCAATCTTCGTGGGCCTCAAAGGCTCAATTAGTATCCAATACTATTTAATTAAAGTCAAATGAGCTTTTAATTAATTCTTTAGGCATGGGCTTTGGCCATTATGGATCAAACCCAAGATGCCAATGCCCAATTAGGAATCACTCAATGCCAAAAATTAATTTAGGCCCATTAGGCCCAATTAAATTATTAAAGGCACAATTATCATATTTGGACTTTATGGAGATTATTTTAGGCCTAATTGGATCCAACCCAATTGTCCTAAACCAAACTTGGTCCAACCAAGTCCATTAAGCCCAAATACAACAAAATTAGCCCAATCCAATTTTAAAGACTAATTTAATTAATATAACATTCCAAATATCACATTAATTTTAATTAAAGTGCAATTACCACAATCAACCAATTAATCTAATGTTTCCAAAATACTAATTAATCCAATTAATCATGCTCATTAATTCCAATTCATGTCCAACACAAATTAAAGCAAAATCAATTCTATAACATGCTTCACTCACGACCATTAACATGAAATTAACATCCAACTTTGATTTCAATCCAATTAAACCAACAATTAATATTCATTTCATGCTTTAAACTCATCCAATTGTCTAAAATAAAAAATCACCATGAGAAATCTTAGGGTATTATTTTCGGCCATGATGGATTTTTGGGGATATTTGATCTAATCAATTTATCTCAAATCCATGATGCACAAATCTAATTCATCATCATACAACCATAACCAAACTACCAATTTGGAAAAATCATGCTCAAAACACAAAATCCCCAAATAAAGTATATTAACCCTAAATTTCAAATCAAGCTTAGGATGGCTCTAATACCATTGTTAGTGTCCTACACATGCCACAAGATCACTAAGATGATTTAAGTGTGAAAAAACTTACATTGATTTGGATGAAAAATTCGAAACTTTCATGGATGTAGATGGAAGCTCCAAGCTTTCTTTTGTGTTCCAAACTCAAGGGTGAGTTTCCCTATCACCTTAAATTGACTCCATATGTGCTAGCAAGAACAAAATTTGAAAGAAAAAAATTATTTAAGAGAGGAAGCTCATGCCCATTTGAGAGAAAAGAGAGGAGAGAAGATGGTGAATAGTTCTAAACTAATACCAAATGTGTGTTGACTATTTTTTTTTATTTCAAAACGTTAAGTGTTGTATTGAAAAAGTTGTAATAAATACAACCCAACCACTTCCATCACTTGTCAAAAGTTGATGTACGTAAAATGGGTCCCACCACTTTAAATTCAAAATTTGGTTGGCACACACAACACGACTTTGGGCCCGGTTTCGTTAAATCCGATTAACGAATTTTCCGTCGCGATATAATTAAATCCAATTTAATTAAATAATAATGCCTAACAAAATTATTACGGAAGTCGCTTACGAATTAATTCCAAATTAATTCGTTAGCTAGAATTAAAATCCAATTTTAATTCCGTGTTGAAATCCGATTTCAATTAATATATCCAATATATTATTTTATCCCAAATAAATAAATTAAATAGAAAAATCCAATTTAACTATTAAATTTATTTTACTGATTAATTCCAAATTAATCGCGTTCTCTCTTCAAGTCAAATTAATCTCATATCAATTCTTGACGCAATTAATCTCAGATTAATTTTCTCTCTATTAATTAATCACAGATTAATTATTTCCGTAATTAATCCAAGATTAATTTTCTCTCTCATAATTAATCCCAGATTAATTCTGTTCGAGTCAAATGTCATCGGTGAATCTTTGGGAAGCGACCCAAGAGATCCATGGATATGTTGGCAGTAAATACGGTCATCGGACTATCCGAATACGTGCGTACCCAGTACCACATTCTTACCGATTTACAAGACATGGTTGGCTTCTAGCAAAACATCGTGCCTACCCAATTCTCCAGAAATATTCAACGAAGAATATATAATCTATAGCAGGCATAATATACTATGTATTGCATATTACGATCCAATATCGGATGTCACATGCTAGGCCTGGGGCTGGAATTGTGTCTGCCCCATACGAATCATATATCGGATCACCAACAACTAGTCTTTGTAATCGGATAATCATGACCTAGTCATACTATCCCGATAGCTACATCATTTAAATATACCAGTTCTGTATCCCTGCGTGATCATCATCTCCATATGACTGAAGTGATACTTCTATCTTGACATCACACCCAACACACTACGATTCTCAGTATACCCAGAAGAGGCGTACACAGAATCTGTTAAAGCCCCGGACGACCAAAACCAAAGTATATTGATTGTCGCAAGTATTAGCGATGCAAGTCTCAGGTTAAGACCAAATACACATACCCTGATTCGGATTCCCATAGACACATAGTCATACTACCAATTGGATTCTGAGGGGTCTATCTAGAGCGAAGCTGTTCCCGGTCCAACGGCTAACAGAACCTCTTATCACACTTGTATAAGTATCTAATACTTAAATATATGAGAACTATGCCGTTAAGCTTCCATAACGCGCACAAGTGTAATACTAGCTTATTCCACATTATCGATGTCCAGTCTCGATAATACTACGACTAGGGATATTTAATGATTAAACCTTTCATATATTAATATTGTCTCATATCTTATTAATCCGGTACTAATCATATGGACTTTTATCATTTATATATCCAAGTAATCCAATTACAAAATGATAAAAGAGCAATTTCCTTTGTCACATAGTTAATTTGTACAAAAACACCATGTCTTTTACAAATAGTGATGTTATGGGTCATAATTATCCAACAGTTAGGATATACAATACTAGAAAGAAATTTGTATGCTCCCACTAACCCTACTAACATATATGTATTTTCTGTGCTTTGATAAAATCAGACAATCTGACTGTTATCAAAATTAAAAAACACAGATTTCCTGAAAGCTTATCTGAGTCTACAATAGGCTCTATAAGCTAGTATATCAAACTGTGATCTTAGCAAAATACAAACTCCAGGGCCATTCTAGAATTAACACTTCAAACAAAGAAATCACAATGGATCTCTTATTTGAAGAAACCATTCAGGAACACCACTTTGCATTCTTTAGCCAAAATATATAGTTTAATATCAACATTAACCAACGGATCTTTAATTGTTCAATTAATACGACTCGAGACAAGTTTTCTTAGAATCTATGATAGATTACTGAGTATAATCTTTCTCACTGTCATACTATAAATGTCAAACCCTTAATAAGATCAATTTGCTTTTGCTGGCTTAAACAATTTACACATGTTATGAACGATTCATAACGAAAGCTTAATCAAGTTCAAAACTTGATTGCAGTAAGCTACGAACAAACTTAAATCTATGCTTCAATGCTAACTTCCGAAATTGATATCAAATATCGCTCCCACTACAAGTTATAGGATAATTTTTTTGATAAGAAAATAGCAGAACCATTAAGTATCAAATACTTTACAAATGATTCTGACATCCTATTGGACTTATATGGAAGCTGTCTAAGGGTATTTTCATCTTATTAATTATGTAGTTCCATTTATAGTTTATCACTCTTATTTTGACTTCAATAAATCAAGTTTTTTCTACAATGGTGAGACCCGATGTTACACATCAAGTAATAAAACAATTTTTTTACTCGAGATCATAGAAAAGATATTCCATTAATAAAATATAATATTCTATTAAATAGAATAAATGATAAACTTTTTCTTGTACCTCCAAGGCGCAAGTACTTTCAATTATATAACTATTATACAAAAGAAAGATTCAAATCTCAAACTTTTCAAGATTCAAAAATTCTACCTATACATATAATTTACGTAACTGTAGAAACTAATGGAATCTTAATTAAAAGGACGAAAGAGTTACTGGAGCATATCCCCAAGAGTATTGAAACTAATTCGGTAACACTCAATATCAGATGAATCAAATCATATAAGATTCGATTTCTCCCACTGACCAATTCCATCACTATAGAATCATAGAAGACTAATATTGAGTAAGGATCATATTCATTGAATAACCTTAGAACCAATTGCCATAAATTCATGTCTTTGATCATATAAAACATTTTAAACAATTCAAAGACTCACGATGAATTTTAATGATATAGTTTTCCAAAACTTCAAATCGAATATCTTTGAACCAGTCAAAATATTCTATTCGTGTTTCATCAGAAACATATTAAAAGTTCTCAAACCATTCAAGACGTTCAATATGTGTTCTTTTAGAAATACGTAACAAAGTCATGACAACTCATTAACTAAGTTACGAAGTAAAGGAAACTATCCAAGGTAATTACTAATTCATGAAACTACATACATCTAATGTATTAGTTTAATAAATCTGTGGTCCAATGACGATAATTATTTAAATGAGATTTAATCACTTCCTGAATACAATATTCATTAAATAGATAATGATATGTGGTGTGATCTCGTATCAGACCATCTTTTACCATACAGAATAAGCATATAATGCTTATGTGATAAAATCTCATAAAACACTGTTCTAACTTATTTAGTTAACTGGATATATCTCTTAATGTTTATCTCTACATCAATGACACTACTAGTCGTTTTAAAATATTTAATAACTATTTATAAAGAACAAGTAACTATCCAATAGTCACAAGTTCTGATATCAAATATCAAAACAATCATTAAACAATATTTTAAATAACTAGACGGGAGATCCGATATCCAATACCTATAGTTGTCGTATTGTGAAAATCGATATTTCCTATACACAACTATACACATCTCTTTTCTTTAACTTTATGATTTGCCTTCAACTATTCACAACAATTGTAAATAATTGATTAGCAAACTGTGTCAGACACATTACCTCTAAAGGTCACTAAAGCCAAGAAACATCATTATCAGATAAACAAATACATAATGAGGTTTTCTTAATGCCCGTCAAGAATCTTGTGACATTAACTAATTCATGTCGATTCTTACTGCAAAAGAAACTATTCTCTCTAGAATATTATATCCTAAAACAGATATCTAGTTGGATTATCTATCGTGACTTAGAAACTAAGTCACTAACCATATTGATTTTTCTAGAAAATCGGAAAAATAGTTCCCGATGGTTTTGACTAATCTAACAATATCCAAGCCTATTCTAAATCTAGAACTTATTCTAGTAATCTGCAACCATAAGGAAAGTCAGAAAACATATACAAATAATATGCATGCAGTTGATTAGAAGTTTTAATTCTTTCAACAATATAGAATAAAGAAGACATACGCGGTAATTTTCATAATATTACATACTGCTTTAGTTATGGAATTTAAAATCAAGCAGTGCCTCCCATTATTTTACGTAATCCCCAACGGAAAACGGGAATTCAATGATTCAATTGAATTCCATAGTGAGAGGTGGACCCCATAAATATATTTCGAATCACAGCTTTGACACGTCGGGCACACTTCCTTGAAGAAAGTCGAGATCTCGCCTACGTATATTCATTAGGTAGACAACCCATTGTCAATCACTCACTATTGACTCCTAGGTTTCGGTCCTGGCCGTTTCTCGTTGTGACAACTTTGGCACGTTCACAAGGAGGCGTACCAAGGTTAAACTTGTCAATGATAAATTCAAGATACTTGCGTAGTCTTGACAGCTTTGGCACGTTCAGGATTTCCGCTTTCGCTTGAATTTATCTAGTATCACATATACATCCGGTATGGATAAATTTCTATCAACTACACCCTCACTGCTTTGGAAATTTCTCGGATGCAGCCATAGAACAGATATCCAAAAACCGTATTGACAAGACGGACCAAGAAATATGCATCCAATACATATTACTTTAAATCCTTATTAAATAGGGATTTTCCGTAAAGATGTAACACATTTAATTTAATCAAATTAAATAAATACAAGCATGCATAAAGTAAAGACCAAATTAAACATTGAATTTTAGGCATATTCATATCATGTGTTGAGGTTCAGACATGCTCTGATACCATTTTGATGGGGTTTTGGGCAAAATACCCGGGTTACGCAGCGGAATGCGGGAAAATCAAATTTTTTCATTTCCTTAATTTTTCTTGGATAATTAAAATAAACATATTTATTTTAATCACTCAATACTCAAAACAGAAACTTTAACCCAGAAATCATAATTTCAGTAAATTATCATACAACCCCAAAACTTTCCATTTTAGTCATTTTAGTCCTAAGTTGTTCAAAATAAGCTTAGGTGATTTCCAATCACAACCAAAATGATTTGTACATCAAATATACATTATAAACAGAATTCTGAAAAACTTTCCAGATTTTTCAGTAATTACAGAAAAGCCCCAAAACTTTACATTTCGATCATTTTAGTCCTAATTTATCAAATACGTAATTAGGTGATTCCAAAACACTACCAAAATGATTTATACATGTCTAATACATGAAAATACAAATTACAATTCAAGAAAATAATTTTCCTAAATTGCCAAGAGGTCTCTCAAGTTTCCAAGAATTGCACTTTAGTCCAAATTGGTTCAAAACCATTCAAGATCAAGTCCAATCAACACCAAAATTAATATGCATCATATATACATCATTAATTAACACATATGTGAAAATAACCAAATTTGGAGAGTGTTATGAACCCTAATTTCTCAAAATTATCCAATTGGCCAATTAACACCAAAATTAATAAAATTCAACACTTTAATTCAATCCTTACTACACAAACAAGTCTCACCACCATTAAACAACTCAAGAACAATTCTAGGTCATTTATGAGTGGTTAAGCAACTCTAGAATGACAACAACACTATCAAATGGTTAAAAGAATACAAATAAACTAATTTCATGTATTCTTTATACATATACATGCTTCCATCTTTCTATCAAGTTCCCAACCATCAAAATAAAAACATAAAGGAGTAGAGAAAGATCTAAGCTACACATATTGAAGCCTAGATTGTTAGAAATATTTTTCATGAAGAAGAAAATAGAGAAAAAATTACAAAAATGCCAAGATTCCAAGCTTTTCTTTGTTTTTCTTCTCTTTTCTCTCCAACTCACTTCGTATTTTGATTTTAGGGTTCTTTTGTTATGAAACAAAAAAATGAAAAACAAGGCTTTTATATTTTCCAACAAGTGGCTAAAACTTCTAGGAAAATATTAAGCATTTTTTCAATTTTTTATTTCATTAATTAATGTTGGAAAATTATAGATATATATCACTTAACCATTAAATGAAACCTACAAATGTGCCAATCAAATTAAACCATTTGATCATATAAAAAATGGCCATTTAAACCAATTAAAATTAGCCATTTATTTTACTTTAATAAAGTAAAAAGATATTTATTATTTAATTAATTTAATTATTCAACATTTGAATAATCAAATAATTAAATACAAATATATTAAATATATGTATTGTATTTACATTAAATAATCAAAATACATATATTAAATATAAATATCAAGCATCACAATTTGACATTTAATAAATGGCCAAAAGATCCCAAATGCATGTATTATCGTTTAACCGTTAAACGACTTATAAATAATCAGTATTATCTATAAAAGTTGTTCTAGTGCTCTACGAGTATATTTCATTAGTGAGACTCTATAGGTTCAGACATATCCTTCACGAAATCCAATCTTGTGTCCATAATTTACCCACCCGTAAATTATGAAGAACACAGATAAAATCTCTGAACTTTACAGGTCGAGGTCTTTGCATACGTATAATCCCTCCGTCACATGTATTCGGATTATCCCAGAGATATAGATAAAAATGTTAAATCTCTATAAGTATAATCCCGTCGACGTATCTATTAGCAATCTCTTAATAACAACTTCTACACTGTACCACGGGCCCATGGATTTAACAGATTGCTAATTGCACATTCAATACCTATGCTCTGTACACAGAACTGACAGATCCTATCTTGATACGCAAATGATATCCTGAGGATCAGTCCACACCCAACGAACAGGCGGAGGTCTGATCTAAATAGATATGTGACGTGACTGCTATCAAAGTGTGGAGGATCCTCATACATCCACAATGATATCTCAAGTCAAATGACCACTATGCTCACTTGAATTGAGAAGATTCCTATTGGTGTTGGTGTACCATATATTAGGAAATCTTCTGTGAGTCGTTCAGTGTTTATCTAATATAAACACATACACGTCTATACGAGTCTCCCCAGACTCATGGTTTATTGAGATAAACCATCAGATCAAGTCTCGATATACGACGTGTACTAGTCTCATCGGATTTTACTAACCGACCCGTGTTAGCAAATCTTGACCAGGAACTTTATTTGATAATATACTTTTAGTAGTGTCACTACCCTTTGTCAATTACAAACTACTTTGTAACTGTGCACTACATTTTATATTATCAGGTATTTGTCTAATATATACATATCACTAAATCCTATTTAGTTTCAATCTAATCGTAATTAGATCGAATATGTATATAAAAGCAAGAAGTACTACCATAAATAAGTAATATTGTGGAAAAAAGAATTGTTAATATTCATGAATCGAACATAAATACGATCCAGATTGGCACTCCGAGCACCAACTCTAACACTTAAGAGATCCAAAATTTTGACTATGAATCTCCTAATTACACACTTATTTCGGTGTGTACCGAAGTCTATTTCGAATAAGTTGGTTAATTTCATAAATCCCAAATATTGTGGCTCATTTTGGCAAATGACAAACTATTTTTTTAGCTAGTTTGTGAATTTCCCTAAAAGATATTTGATGAGTATTAAAAAATGTACACTTAATAAAAGAGAAACTAGTCATTTTATACTTATAATTTCATTGATCCCCTTAATTTAGCACAACTGAAAAGTAATAATTATATTTATGTTTTGTTATGATTTTTATTTATTGTGTAGGTAAAATACTGCTTCAAAAGCTCAACAAGAAAAATGGATATGAGATCTGAATTACAGGACTCAGAAAACCCAAAAAGAACGTGATAACTAGATTCAAATCGAACTTGAAAATCATTCACCGTGTTTAGATTGCCGATAAAATGAACTTATAATGTATTTACCTACACATGTATTTTATTATTATTATAATATATATAGATTTTATATAAAAAATATTTTATATTATACTAGAGGTCCACCAAGATTTTATATATATAAAAATAAATATATTTATTATAATATATTATTTAAAAAAATGCAGCAAAAGTTAAAAAAAAAGTCAAGTGTCAGCTTGTAAAAAAAAGTCAGTATAAATTAGTTTATAAAATAGTGTTTAAATGAGATAACACCTATAATAAATAATGGATGAATTTAGTTTGTTTTTTTTTTCAGTGCAAACTCTTTTTGGTATACGCAAACTTGTACTTGTACCAAAACTAAGCTACTACTGCCCTCCCCTATGACCCTGACCCTGAGTGCGAAAATCTTGATACATTTTAAAGTCATTGTAAAAAAAAATGAGAAAGAATCAGTGATCTTTCAGCAGTAGCTTCCTGAGATTGAAAATCATGCAAAAGAAATATTGAATTATTTGTTTCATTGAAGCGAAGAGAGAATCAGATTATACAAAATGAGAAGCAAAGCCAAAATCCTCGAATCAATCTTCAAACACCCATCACCATCACCAACAACAACATTAACATTCATCCGATCAAAAACAACCTCGGCCCAGTTCGTAGCATCAAGATTCCGAGACCCCACTTTCGAAAAACTCATGGACAAGTACAAGAACTTCATCAAAGTCATCTCCATTCAAGACCTCATTCTCGCTAACCGCAACAACCCTCCCTCAGTTTCCCTCGAATTCCTCTCACGACTCTCCCAGAAGCTCCACCTCAACCGCGGCTCCACCGCTTTTTTACGCAAGTACCCTCACATTTTCCACATTTTCTACGACCCCATTAAGTCCCAGCCCTTTTGTAAACTAACTGAAACCGCCGTTCAAATTTCCCGCCAAGAGGCGGAAGCTATCAACGCCTCTTTGCCGCTTGTTGTTGAGCGGTTAGTTAGGTTGCTGTCGATGTCTACGTCGAAGTCTTTGCCTCTTCGCGCGGTATTTAAGGTTTGGAGGGAGCTTGGGCTTCCTGATGACTTCGAAGACTCGGTGATTGCCCGCAACCCGAAAATATTCAAGCTTTGTGATGGTAATGAGCCAATACTCATGTCTTGAAACTGTTTGATGAAATATCTAAGAGGGATTTTACTGCGGCTGTGGACAATTGGAGGGTTATGGAGTGTTGCAAAGAGGATTGTAAAGTTGAAAGAACTGAATTACAGTTCAGTTTTAAACAAGGGTTTCCATCCGGGATGAGGTTGAGTAAAGATTTTAAGGCAAGAGTGAAGGAATGGCAGAGGTTGTCTTATGTTGGGCCATATGAGGAGATGGGAGAGAGTAAGAAGAAGACTAAAGCTGGTGTGAAGAGATTGGAGAAACGGGCGGTTGCCATTGTGCATGAATTCTTGAGTTTGACAGTGGAGAAGATGGTGGAAGTAGAGCAGATTAGTCATTTTCGGAAATGGTTTGGTGTTGATTTCAATATAAGGGATTTGTTCTTGGATCACCCGGGGATTTTCTATCTGTCTACAAAGGGGAAGACACATACTGTTTTCTTGAGGGAAGCGTATGAGAGGGGGCAGTTGATTGAGCCAAATCCGGTGTATGATGTTAGGAGAAAGCTTCTTGATCTTGTTGTTTTGGGTCGTCATGGTTTGGCCACCGGTGGTTCAAAATCGGAAGAAGAGGACACTGAATGAAGTAAATTATATTCCATCGCTAGGTCTATAAAATTCTGGTATGGGTTACATGTCTGCTGCTGTGTTGTAGCTACTAGCCACTTTATATGCTATTCAAACACCTCCATTGAGTGCTGCTAATGATGCTGAGAATGGCTTACATGCTAAACTCCTACAAGCGATGAAGAATTGTATTGTGTGAGTCTGTTCCGGATGATTGGATTCAACAGTCTCACAAAGGTGATCAAATAACTCTTATCTCGCTTCCAAAACACTCCCCTCTTTTTTCCTTGTGCACCCTTATACAACTTTTGAGGAATAATGTGATAAACTGCAGAAGTACAGGCCAGTTATTTTTTCCAGTTAGAGAATTTTGCCTATTGCTAATTTGATATTTTTTTAAAAATTACTTTCACAATCCATGTCGATGGGAATTTAATGCTAAGAACAGTGGAGTTGGAGAGTTTCTTTTGATAGGAAGGTGATATTCACTTAGATATAATACATGGCCATTTAGAAGGTTAATTATTGGCAGCAAATTTGAGCCAGTAGCATAATCTTTTTCTGTTGGGATAAACCAAAATCTGTATCTTGAGAGCATAATTGGATGGAGTCATGTTACTTATCAACCAACCAGCAATGCCTTTGGCCTGGTGTGGTTCCTCTTATTGTTAGACCAATGATGTCCGTTGTCTCAAAATGATACATTGATGCATTCTTTGTTGTATGGAAATGATTTTGGATACATCAAAGTGTCTCACTCAATATATGTACTCAGTATCTGACTCTTTCCAGTACTTTAAAATAAGGTTTAGTTCTTTTCAGCCAGTAGATCATGTTATCAGTAGAGCAGGAGACTCATCAGAAAATCATTAGTGCTGTATCTTCGCAAGTAGCTCTCATTTCAGCTAAAATGTCAGCAATCTGCTTTCATTTTCTCTAAATCTAAACACCAAAAAGAAAAAGCATTGAAGAAATGGTGAATATGCAGTGACCAAATAGGTGCTTGTGGTTTTTGTTTATTTATTTGCTCTCTCTTTGAGAAACCAAAAGAGATTGACAGAAGCCATTTACCAAAATAGCTTACTCAACAATACCATTGCCTAATCCTTTCTTTCTCTCTTCAACAGTTTCTTATTCTTTGACCATGAGAAGGTAAAAACACTTTCAACTTTTAAATCAAGTTCAATTTTCAAGTACTTTCTCTTTCAATTAAATTTTATGATTCTTTTGATTATTTGAATCAGGTTTCTTGTTATAATTTGATTAGTTTGGTGTCTATTTATCTTGACTGATATAAACCCTAACCTTCAATATCTCTCAAAAATCATTAAAATGCACCGTGGGTTGTGGCCAATAGTGGCCTAGCCTTGTTGGTAACTAAATTCCACTTAAGAGTAAGAGCCTAAGTTCAAGAGACTATTAAGTCTTTTAAAAAGGATATGTGTTTAGGTGTCGAAGGGGTGGGCATGGGCCCTGGGTGAGGACTTAGGTTAGGCCTGAAGAATGTTGTATATATGTGCATTTTAAGAGTGAGAGTCTAGGTTTAAGACGAGTCCTATTAATGTGTTTAAAATGGGATTGGGCTATGGGTATGGGCCCACCCCAAGGGTTTGTGGGGGGCTTAGGATGGGCCCAAAAAAGATAGATTATGAATTTCAAAAATAAAAACATTATGGGTTGTGTATATGTGCATTTTTCTTTAAATGGGTAGTTTTTATAATAAAGTGAGGCAAAATAACTCTAATATTATATAAATCTTGATTTCCAATGCTATCAAGCTTCACTTCAAGATCCAATCTTGATTTCTCCTAAATGAAATGTTGTAGAGACCTCACAAGCTTCTATAAACAATTCTCTAACTTAAACTAATTTCTCTAAGAATTTGTTTGTATTTATACTTGTAATTAAAACCTTCATAAAACTTGCTATTTATAACAAAACTTAAGCAATTTTTAATTAATAAAAGTTGTAATCAACTTTTAAGTGGACTTAATCTAATTTGTCCAAATATGTATAATTAAGTGTGATTAATCTCTATTGTCTCCCACTTTAATTTAATCCAATTAAATCAAGCCAAGGATTAGGAAATAAATTAGTTAAATATCTACCACATTGATTTAATTCAATTAAATCAAGCCAAAACCACCTATTATTACATATTTACAATAACCATAATATCCTCAAATGGTAGAGATAATTATGATTTTACAATTAAGCCATTGTATAATTAGGTAAGTTGGAGGTTCTTCGAACTCACGTTTTAATGCTTAAAGATGTCACGCAACACACAAATAAATTTCGTAATTGCACCACGAAAATCAGGCTGTTACACTCCCCTCCTTATAAAAATTTGTCCTCGAAATTTTCCCGTTCTTATGTCTAATCATTCAAAACCGAACTCACGTACACTACAATCTTATCCGTACTTGCAAGTCATCTCATTTTACACATTTTCAAAGGTTACGTATTTGATATATCAATACAGGTCATAATATTTCAAAGTAAAATAAATCGAATCAAACATTTCATACCAGAATCACATCGAACTTTTCATCTCAATTCATAGGAATATGCACAAACCGTTTCAAACTCATCTATCATAGAAACAGAAAGTCAAACAAGAATTTTATACAGTTAATTACATTCATCATAACACACGTTCTTTACAGGCAATTAGATTCAAACATAATGCGGATCTCATACTATCTATTTCGTCCACAATAAAAGGGGACACATTCATTTCACATCATATCATTTATGTAAACGATATTAACATCAAAGTTTACATATGTACATATCCCATCGCATATACAACTTTGTATGGCTGACAACAAAGCATACATAATCATCACAATACTCAAAAGATCAATGACTAAACTATAAATTTACATACATGCTATTGTAACAAACATAAACTTATATATCAACAAATACATCCATCGTCATAGCCAGAAGTGACATATAATCATACATGCTCTTATGATGTTGATAGTCTGAAATATGCCAATTCATGATATCATTTAAATGGAAAACGTAAAATAATATCTTTCAAAAATCATTTCGAAAACTCATTATAATTTTTTTTTACTGTAAATAAAATCAATTTCAAAATTCATCATCGTAAATCCGTATCAAACGTCTAGTATAAACTCAGCTGTATAAAACATAACGAGCGCCCAGTGTCCAAATTGCGCGCACAGATCGGACAATGAACGAAATGATCCCCTGTCGACAGATGGTAGCGGGTCGGTCCACTGCAGTTGGACAAACCCCTATACAAGCGCCACATCGGAAACATATCATATCAAATTATAAAACCGTAAAAATCATATACAAGCACTGTGACAGAAACATATCATATCATATGATGTAAATGTATCAAAATCAAAATGTGATTCTTTTGAAATCATTCTTTCCCCAAAAACATAAATATGTTTAAATTGAAAATAAATCTTTGATAGAACTTTTCAAAATACATATCGAGCGTCCACTGTTCGAGTCGCATGTATTGACCTGACAGTGTACGAACCATGTCGACAGAGTAGCGGGCCATCCATTTTCCGATGGTCTAAACCCCATAACAAGTGCCCCGACCAAGCCGAAATGATACATATACAAGTGCCACAGAGGGTCAAAAGCATAAGATCATCAAACACCGTGACAGAAATATATTTTCGAGCGCCTCAATGGAAACAAAGTTTTACAGTTTAAAAACATCAAAAATATTTTCGAGCGCCGAGACAGACATATCGATAAATCTCAAAACATGAAAACGTGAATCAAGCGTCGAAGTGGAAACATATTCTTTATCTTTATAGGCAAAACTAAAATATATGGAATCTTTCTTTCTTTCTTCTTTCCTTTCATTTTCTTTTCAAAATACTTTTATGCCAAAAACAAATAATGAGTTCTCAAAACATAAAATAATGATATTCGCTCATAATATACTATCAACATCATAGAATTACTCGTACCTCAAAACACATTGCATTCACATTACTTACTTATACATATACCTATATAAACCATATACTTTTAACTTAGTATACCTATATACATACATATATTCATAGTATACAAACATATACTGATAATCCAAATCACCCATATCAATCAAAATCATTGCACATCACACCATATACCAATAATCAATTCAATTTACAAATATGAGACCTCTATGATCTATACGTAACAGAAAACTTACTCAGACCATCGAATACCCTGTAACTGCAATCACATACACCTAAACCTTGGCTCTGATACCACAACTGTAACACCCCGCCAGAGGCAGGATGCTACCGGTAGGAGACAAGATTAACCCATCTCCATAAGCCTCCAAATTTATAAAAAATCGGGTATGATGTATCCTAAAATTGGACATCATAGACTATAGTCTAGCACCACAAAGACCAAATAGCTATCAAACCTACAAATATGACCTCCTGTCATAACTTAAACAACACAATTCTCATCATCAATTTACAGGGCTCCGTGCCTAAATCAAAACATTCAACCCAACACTTAAAATTACATACATATAATGGTGAGTTTTGATTAATATAAACAAATACAATAATATCATAATTTACTAAACCATAAGACTCTTCCCAAGACTCCAGATTGGGTGACTGCAGTTTGAGTAATCCATCGTCTCGAGCAAGATATCTGAGCCAAAGGGAATGACTAATCATGTTGCCCACCTACAAAACTAACAACGGTGGTGGCGTGAGTTATAGAAACCCAGTAAGTAACCACACACACTACAACGAACAAGATTGAAACTTTAAATACAATACTTATGAACATATTTACATATTTACAATTACTTATTAGAACACCTTTAACTCATACTGTTTTTTTTTTATTTCGGGAAAAATGGATTCATGAGACGTACCTGAAGTAAATCAAAAGCAACTTACACGCATACCACCTTGAACATTAACACTTCATATTACACATAATCCAAAGTACATAACTTATGTAGGCTTCTAAATTCTCTACATTACGAACATGTCATAATCGTTAAAAGTATAATACATCACATATACTCCTTCAACCCGAATTTCATGTGATCGACTTTAAGTTTTTCTTTCCGAATACACAAGACATGCATATGCTAATGCTAATGGAACATTTTGGCGTACCCGAAATAGCCACTAGAAATGCCCCAAGCTAGGTGTTTACGATTGTCCAAATCTGGCCTAACCCAATATTATCAATCTTACATGTCCATTATCCTTACAACTTATCACTCTTATATTATCATAATTCACTTATATGATTTTCACTTAGAAAAAGTTAACATTCAGCTTTAATAGAATCTGAAACAATTTGACCAAAATATCCATGATAGAACATTAAAGCTTTCTAATCAAGCTATTACTAACTCATATTTTAACACTATCACAAGTACACTATCATACTCAAAACGTAATACATAATTTCCATACCATAAAAGTTTACATACAGCTATTAAGGCAATCACTATAACCCATCTTCATGATCATCAATAATTCATTATCAAGGACAACAAAGCAACCTCTAACCACCCTTTATTTATGGCCAACACATTACACAAACCAACATCAAACTTTAATTGACTTACTATCCTACCATATCAAGAAAATACACGTCAAGTTCTCAGTTTAACTCATAGATAACATATATCAATATCTCATTAAGTACTTCAACTATGCTAACAACATTACCATCATCATCATCAGTAGCATCAACTTTAATACACACCAAGCTTAAATCAAGTTTTATGCATTCACACTACACATATACAAACTCAACATCAAGCTTTAGCATTACAAGCATAATTTATCACAACATACAAAAATCTCATATCCTTTCACACATCTATAGATTTGGTCAAGTGACACAATTTACAACCTCTGGAGTTTTCAACTCTAACAAAATAAACTCGTGTCATCACCTCCTATCAAACTGGAATCATAACAAATCATCAAAATAACAAGACAACTCCACAACACAAGCTTACAAGATTCGGCCAACATAAACAAAAAGTTACAACTTTAAAATTTTCCTAACACAAGCCAATAAATGCTCATACTTACCATTATCCTAAACATATGAACCATCATCTATTTTATCAAAAATAATAAAAAAAAACTCCCAACCAGCCCATGCAATTTGGCCAAGAGGGCATCATTATCAAACTTTTGAAATTACACTCAAACCAAGTTATATCCATGTCATAACATCATTCCAACACTTAAACCATCACTAATATTCAATAACAATACAACTTACTCGACTCATATTCTTACATCATTCAAGTCATAAACTATCATCACTTCTTTAGAAAAAGAAGGCCAAAAACCAATCCCACTTAAGTCCTTCATGTTTCGGCCAAACACACAAAAATGTGGAACTTGAATTTCTCAACACTTAAAAAAATTCAAACTCATACTGAACCTTATTCTAGACATAACCAACACTAGTAAGAATAAAAAAAAAAAAACAAAGCCACATTCCCCCACATCAATGGAGTTTCGGCCAGCCCCATGGAATTAGGGAAAATTGGGCATTCAACTAAAACTGCTTAATACATGATCAAATCAACATAAAATATATGATTACACATACTAATCAACTTATTTCAAGCTCAAAATACAAATATGAAATCTAGGGTTCCTACGTGAGAATTTGGGGGCTGTAGATGCTGAGCCAAAACTGAAAAATAAGAGAGGAGAAAGTATTAGAAGCTTACTTTGCATGAGATGGCTATTGAAATCATCTACTTTCTTGATGGAAGTGGCATGAGATGAAGAAATTTTTTTGAGAGCTTGAAGAGCTCTTATTTCATTTTTTTGTTGAAGGAATGAAGGGGATGATGAATAGTACTCATATTTATAAAAGGGACTGATTTTTGAGTGGAGAACTGGCTAGGATGGTGCCACTTGTGCAAATCATGGGCAGTCCATGATTTCACTTTTCATCCAAGAGAAACATAAAATTTTAACTTAATTTTGTTCTGAATTTGGGAAAATATTCAACACTAATATTGTAGATATTCATCTTTGCTTTCCGAAAATATAAAGTTCACTGAAATCGGAAAGCATATGAAAATATTACGGCTAAAATATCAAAGACTGTCTAGATCGCGTTAAATTTAAATGCACAACGAAGCTGAAATTTTTTCAATTCGTGTTTCTAAAATAACTTATATAAGTAATAACATGCTAATGATGCACATTTAAATGCTTAAAGATGCCACACAACACATGAATAAATTTCATATTGTACCACAAAAATCGGACTGTTACAAAAAATGTGTGAATAAGTTCGATTTCATAGTCTCTCTAACTCGAGGAATTAAGTATGTATAAGTGTTTTAACACTTAGTGCCTTAAGGCCAACTGTGTAATATCCCCAATCTGGAGATGCTACTGGCAGAGAATAGGCCGTCCTATCTCCCTGAGCCTCAGACTCTCTGACAACTACTAATCTCATTTCATATATAAACTCATACAATGGACCATTGTACAACTCAAAAACATAAATGCATAATACTTCTCATACTAAGTACTCAATTGAACACTTTTAATCCATTACATATGTAATATTAACTATACAACATGAACGATACATGACTTTTCCTGACTCTGACTGAACTGAACTCTATCACTGACTTGACCTGGTGGACCGAACACCCTAGTGACTGCCAACAGTATCCATCCTCCCGAGCTCATCCTCCAGGTAAACCTACAAAACAAAGAAACTCGGAGTGGGGGTTGTTAGATCGTTTGAACGATCTAAATAAGTGGACAGTTAAAATAAAATAAGAACTCAAACATTTTTTTTAAAGATCCATGGTTCTAAAACCAAATTTATCACAAATCATCTCTTTTGAATTCTCTTTCCTTATTTGAAACAACTTTCTTTCTGGAAATATTTTTCGAAAACTACTTCTGAACTGAAATTCTGAAACTCTCATAAAATAGTTTCTTATAAAAACTCGTTCTTGAAATCATCTTTTCTATAAGGCTGTCTCTGAAAATCCGATACTGAAAATATATTTCTGAATGTCTGTTGAAAACCTGACGCTTGAGGGTGTTACGTATCGCCGTCCCTTCATATCCCTAAATAGAGCCAGTAGTGCAAATCCACGATATTCAGGCGTTATGTATCGCCGTCCCCCAAAATATACCACTGCATGTCCTTGAAACTAGGGTCTAAGGGCGTTACATATCGTCGTCCCCTAGCCCTGAAATTCGGTGGTCTTGGGGCGTTACGTATCACCGTCCTCCAAGCCACAAATATGGAGCTGGGGTGCAGATCTATGCTATCCTCCAAACTCTGAATCTAGGATCTAGGGCATCTGTCATCCCTAGTCCTGAACTGCGTGTGCACACAATATATGAATCTGTCAATTCCATATCTGAGTTAAGTTACATACTGAGGTGGGTTTTTCCCCTATGCCTCGAAATCATAAAGTCATGCTTTTGTAATTATAACTTTTCTAAATCATTTCTCAAAACATTCTTAATCAAAATATATTTGAAAGTAAACTTGGCTAACGCCCTAAATACGAAAAAGTAAGTATGATATTTAAAAACAATATAATAGAAAATCAACTTAAGGAAAAAGTGTCCACTCACTGATTAGAATCTGGCTGGCATTACTCATTTTGCTGAAGGAAATTGTAGTTCCTACGATGATCTATAATTAATAATCTTGATTAGAAAATGAACTGAGAAATATCTTACAGAATTGGCTAAGTTTATCTACTCAAGTACGTACTACCACTACAAAGCGTATCATACTTATATCATGATTAATATGTATACGAGCTGATACGGGACCCTTAGGGTGAAACTGGAATGAACTAAAATTGGTTTGGGGAAATTCTAATCACGTGTTGTGATGCTGCCCCTTGGGCGTCGCGTCGCCCACACAAGTTGATGAACCAGTGAACATCCTCTGTCTCCGCGTCGTGACGCAAGTCCCTGGGCATCGCGACGCTCACATTCTAGAACCGAATCTGTGAAAATTTCCCAAGTACGCGTCGTGATGCTGTCCCGTGGGCGTCGCGACACTAGCATGTTTT
Organism: Zanthoxylum bungeanum; assembly: GCA_019454045.1. Classification (NCBI taxonomy): domain Eukaryota; kingdom Viridiplantae; phylum Streptophyta; class Magnoliopsida; order Sapindales; family Rutaceae; genus Zanthoxylum; species Zanthoxylum bungeanum. The sequence goes on along the minus strand of SKCR01036332.1, from coordinate 41,407 downwards.
TCAAGATCCAACTTTCCAATGTCTATCTTACCAAAATGTATCTCAACACCCTCACACTACAATTATACATAAACAATTATTTAACTTCCATATTCAAGCATGTTAAAACACACACTCCATCATCAATTTAACCCTTTAATCTCATAACTCCAACTTAGCTTAACTTTAAGATTTCTAAAAATTTAGACCTTTCTGTTGGGACAGTTGTGGAACCCCTCGGGTCGGATTGGTGCCCCTCGCAGCGGAAATGGGTCTAACCCATGGATATCAAATATGAGTGTAATTTTAAATCATTTAATAAAATACTATATTCCATTACGGGTGTATAGGAAAAAATTGGGATTGAATCGAAGTCCAGAAACTCCAAAACGAGTGAAAACAAAATTCCCCCGCGCGCGCTACAGTGCACGCACACTGATTTTTTTTTTTTTTTTTTAATTTTCATTTCAAAGTTCTTTTCCTTCAGCTCACTTTCCAATGAGCTGAAGGAATTAGGGCATTTGACCCTAATTCTTTTCGATCTTTCCTAAGCACTTCAAAAACACCCAAATTAATTTTTAATTTCAAAACCAACATTAACACATGTTATAGAATAAAAATCAAGTTTTTCAAAATATCAAATATTTTTACAAAAACATAAATTTATTCTAAATATGCACTTGCGTAAATTTTGAATCCAATACAAAAACCAAATTAGAATCCCAATAAGAAATGTCTCGTGAACAATTCTAGGTCACCCAAAGGTGGTCAAATGATTCTAGAATGGTAGCCATAGCTCTAAGCTTTAATCTAGAGTTCCAAACTCTAATTAATTGTTCCATGTCCAACATGAATATCTTTGACCTAATTACAAGCATGTTGTGTTTATACTTCTAAAGTATTCTAACACAATTGATTAGCCTTATTCAACATTAAGCTATGTGATCATGCATCTAATACACAAATAAACATAGCTCAGGAGAAGATCAAACATTACCTAGTAAGCTTGATGTAAGATCCAATCTACCTCTCCTTAGTTGAAATGGTTGGAGAACCTCCAAGGTGTGCAAGCTTGTTTCCTAGATCCAATCTTATTTCCAATGCAACCGAGCTTCACTTCAAGATCCAATCTTGATTTCTCATAGATGAAATGTTGTAGAGACCTCACAAGTTTCTCTAAACACTTCTCTAACTTAGGATAATCTCTCTAAGAATTTGCTTGTATTTTTACTTGTTATTCAAACCTTCCTAAAGCTTGATATTTATAGCAAAACTTAGGCAATTTTTAATTAATAAAAGTTGTAATCAAATATGTATAATTTGTCCAAATATGTATAATTAAGTGTGACTAATATTCATTGTCTCCCACTTTAATTTAATCTAATTAAATCAAGCCAATGATTAGGAAATTGATTAGTTAAATGTTTGCCACCTTGATTTAATCCAATTAAATCAAGCCAAAACCACCTATTATTACATACTTATAATTACCATAATATCCTCAAATGGTAGAGATAATTATGATTTTACAATTAAGTCCTTGTGTAATTATTGAATTAATCCAATTAATCCAATTAGGTCAAAGTAAATAATCAAAGTTATCCAATATTATCTTTTATCAAAATAATCGGCTACCCAAGTGCTCAACGAGTACACTTCATATTGGGACTCTCTAAGTGCAGACACGTTCATCATATAAGCCTAGCTAATATGTACGCAATTCATCCACCTCTAAATTCGCGAAGAACACAAACGACCTTTCTGAACAATACAAGTCGAGGTCATCACATATGTTTAACAATCCCTCCGTCGTAGACTATCTGAGTTGTGCTTAGGAAACATAAAATATACCGTCAAGTTTCTGAGACGCACATCTCATGTCGACATGTCCACGATTCTTCATAACTGATGCGATCCACCCTAGGTGATCGACTTTGGCCAAAGATTTAAGAATCGTGACTTTACTAACATGGATACCTAAACCTCTTATGGTACACATACGGGCCGACAGATCCTATCTTGCTTCACACTTGATTACTGAGTACATCGGTCCACACCCAACGAACATCTAGAGGTCAGACCATGAAAGGTTTCTGACATACATGGCATCAAAGTGTGGAGGATCTCACACAAAATCAATGTTATCTTATAGTCAAAAGATTACATATGCTACTTGACTTGAGGAGATTCCTATTGACGGTGGCGTGTACTTTCAACTATTAGGAATCACCTATGAGTCATTCAACATTCGCTCCAACGAATACCCACATATCTATACGAGTTTCCAGAACTGATGGTACATCGCGTTAAACCATTGGAACTCCAATTCCAATATACGACACGTGCTAGTCTTATAGGTTATAGGAATTCGACCGTATTTCAAAACCGACTTGGAATATTTACTTTAAGAATAGTTTACACCTAGTGTCAAAACTATTCTAAGTTCGATGTCATTCTTATAATGACAATATCATTAATGATGTATGAAATGAAAAATATAGGTTTTTTATTAATAAATAATAAAATATACAAATCGGATTGGCACTCCAAGCACCAACTCCATCAAACTCCCACTTGCTTAATGTCCATATGGATGGTACCGTAGTCTCATCTCCTCCACATGTTTATCAAATAAATTTGGAGGTAAGGCTTTTGTAAGCGGGTCTGCTATGTTGTCTTGTCATTGAACCTTCAAGGTCACTATGTCTTTTCATTCAATAATCTCTCTAATTACGCGATATTTCATTTCCACATGTTTAGACTTGGAATGCGCCCTCGACTTATTAGCCTGCGCGATGGCTCTGTTATTATCATAGTATTATGGGATCGAATCCGTAATTTTAGGTATAACACTAAGTTCTGTGATAAAAATTCTAATCCAAATAGCTTCTTTAGTAGCTTTTGATGCCGCTATAAATTCCGCCTCAGTGATGGAATCAACTGTTGAGCCTTGATTTGAACAACGCCAACTAATTACACTATCGTTAAAGGTAAATGTGTATCCTGATGTAGATTTTCTATCATCTAGATCTCCCTAAAAGTCGGAGTCTGTATAACCCTTAATTTGTAGCTCATTTTCTCCATATACTAGAAACTTAACCTTGGTGCCTTTAAGATACTTTAGGATATGTTTCACGACTGTCCAATGATCATTACCTGGATCAGATTGATATCGGCTGGTCACACTGACGCCAAAACTGATGTCAGGTCTAGTACATAACATAACATACATTATGCTTCCAATACAAGAAGCATATGACAAGTTTGACATCCTAACTCTCTCTTCCTCAGTTTGAGGTGCCATTTTCCTCGAAAGATGTATGCAGTATTGGAAAGGTACATTTTCTGCCTTGCAGTTGGTAAAACTGTACCTTTCCAACATCTTATCTATGTACATCGATTGTGACAACCCTATAAGCTTCATAACTCTATCTCGGTAAAGCCTTATACCTAGTATATAGGAAGCTTCACCCATTTCTTTCATGGAGAAGTTCTTGCAAAGGTAGGCTTTCACACTTTGCATCATCCCTATATCATTTCCCATGATAAAGATATCATCTACATACAAGATTAAGAAAACTATCATGCTCCCACTAACTTTCTTATAATCACATGGTTCTTCCTCATTTTTGATGAATCCAGATAATCTTGTTATCTCATCAAAATGACGATTCCAGTTTCGGGATGCATGTTTAAGTCCATAAATAGACTTTTGGAGCTTACAAATCAAGTTTGAAGTCTCACTGGATACGAAACCCTCTGGTTGTTCCATATAGATATCCTCCTCAAGGAATCCATTTAGGAAAGCAGTTTTCACATCCATCTGCCATATCTCATAGTCGTGATATGCAGCAATGGCTAAAAGAATCCTAATGGATTTGAGCATGGCTAGTGAAAACGTTTCCTCATAGTCAATCCCAGAACGTTGAGTGTAACATTTCGCTACCAATCGGGCCTTAAAGGTTTTCACCTTTCCATTGGGCCCTCGATTCCTTTTGTAAACCTATTTACAGCCAATAGGTTTAACTCATTCATGAAGTTCAACTAAGTCTCAGACTTGATTGACACGCATTGAATCCATTTCGAATTTAATGGCTTCTTGTTATTTTCCCGAATCGATATCCAATATCTATTCCTTATACGTAGTCAGATCTATTTCCTCCAAGAGGAGAACATCAAGGCTCACATCAGATGTTAAAAACAGTCTCTCAGGAGGCCTTGATATTCTATTCGACTTACGTAGAACCTGTGTTGCAGATCCTTCACCTAGTTGGATCTCTGGTTCCATCTCAGGTTCCTTAATGTTAGGATCAAACTCATCAAGTTTAATCTCTCTACAATTCCCACTTTCTCTTAAAAATTACTTTTCAAGAAAAGTTGCAAAGAGAGCAACAAATACATTTCGTTGCTCAGAATCGTAGAATTGATATCCCATGGAATTATCAGGATATCTAACGAACCTATATTTATACCCTCTGGGTGCTAGTTTATCCCGCTGCCTAATTCTAACGTATGCAGGACAACCCCAAATCTTTAAATGTCTAAGACTTGGATTTCTACCGAACCATATCTGATAGGGGGTCGTAGAAACAGCTTTCGATGGAACCCTATTAAGTATGTGGGCATCAGTTTGTAAAGCGTAACCCCAAAGGTAAAAGGAAAGATCTGTATAGCTCATCATCGTTCGCACCATATCCAATAAAGTGCGATTTCTACGCTCAGACACTCCATTGTGTTGAGGTGTTCCTGGTGGGTTGAATTCCATTCTCCCTTAAATAATTTTTGAATTCTTCACTCATATATTCACCGCCTCGATCTGATCTAAGACATTTGATGAATTTAATGGTTTGTTTTTCTACTTCGTTTCGAAATATTTTGAACTTGTCAAATGTTTCCGACTTATGTTTCATCAATAGACATATCCATATCTAGACTTGTCACCTGTGAAGGTCACAAAGTATGTTGAACTATCATGAACGGCATGATTTAATGGACCACACACATCGCTGTGTATTAGCCCCAGTAAATCTCCAGCACGTGTCCAACACCTTGAAATAGGGCCTTTGTCATCTTTCCTTGGATACATGACTCGCAAACCGGATAAGGATCTAAGGTAAAATTTTCAATCAAACCATCCTTTACCAAATTGGATAGATGTCTAACACCTATGTGGCCCAATCGCATATGCCATAATTCATTATTATTTAGTTCAGACTTCTTACTTGTATTTTTCTCTATATTAAAGACATCTCTATATGTTTCCAAAATATAGTGACCGTTTGATAAAGAACATTCACATTTCAATAAATTTTCTTTATCATACAAATATAAAGTTTCATCCTTAATGTTTATTTTATATCCCTCTTTATCTAATATTGGCAGCGATATTATTTATCTGATAAGTGAGGGAACATAATAACAGTCATGCAAATCTAATTTACATACATTTGGGAGATCTAGAACAACTGTTCCTATGGCCTTGACATCCAATGTCTCGCCATTGCCAACTCTAAGCTGGATCTCCCCTTTATTCAGCCTTCTTTTAACCCTTGTTTCCTGCAGGGAATTAAAAATATTAGTGGGACTGCCTGTGTCTAACACTCATCCACTATTTGCATTTAAGGCTAATGAGATGTTAATAATTGGAAAAATACAAAGCGTACACTTTTCCTTTTAACTATGGACAGTCCTTCTTCTAGTGTCCAGACTTCTTGCATTGTAGACATTAATGACGAGCTACTTTCGGTTTTGCGCCTTTACGCTTCTTGGAGTTTTTCTTTGGTATATTCTTCTTCCCCATCTTTATTTTCTTTGACTTTCCAGAAGTCTTTGAAGAGCCAGCTCCACCATGGAGATATAATGTGGGGTTGCCTTTCTTCAAATCTTGCTCCGCCATGCGTAGCATGTTATGAAGTTCTTCGTATATGGCTTGCATCGAATGCATATGGAAATTCAATACAAATCCAGCATAAGAACCATACAAAGAAAACAGAATCAAATTACGGCCTAGCCGTTCATCAAACACAATGCCATGTCGAGATATCGAATCTGGTCGACCATGTTCAAAACATGAATGCTGATAGCTCATCCCTCATTGAGTTCAGCACGGAACAATTCCTTAGACCTTCGATAAAGTTTCATCTCTTGATTTTCCTCGAACAACTCCTTGAGTGTTCGCATGATGCTCCAAGCATCTGGTACTTCCGCAAATTTGGAACCATCGATCCCAAGATGTAGGATTTCACATTTAGGTTATCATCCTTATATCTATCAAAAGTTTCTCGCTCTTCTGGAGTGGAGTCAGGATCAATATCAATAGGCAGTGGATTGATTGTGACATAAGTCAACTTTTCATACTCCAAGACAATGTGTATGCTCATTTCCCATTCGAAATAGTTTTCGGCTCATTTTAGCTTATTGAAATCCAAAAGTTTCATCAATGGATTAGTGGCAGCCATCTACAAGTCAATATTTTTGAGTAGTAGCAGAACAATTTTCATTTCAAAAGTGATAACACTAATTGATTATGGAATTTTAAATCTATTATTGTCCTCCCAATATTTTACGTAATTCCGTAATCTCCCTTAACGGAAAAATAGAATTTTAACTATCAAAATTTCATAGCGGGAAGTGGATCCCATGACATTTACTCCAACCTCACACTAATGAAGATATTGGCCTTTGTAAACTCATTAGGTAGACCTCCAAGGTCAATCATTTCATGTGACTCCTAGTTTGTCCATGAACCGTTTCTTATCCTCACATTAATAACCATATTGGATTAAGACGGGTTCTAGGTGTATACTTGTCAATGTGCACTAATGAGCTTCGTATGTACACCCTCACACTAATGACGATATTGGGTGACTACGTTAACTCATCACGCTACGTCTAATATTTTACCGGAGTGACCTAAGTTCCGAGCACTTATACCCTCACACTAATGACGATATTGGATATAAATAGTAAGAATTCATTCATCTCCGTATTGACAAGACGAACCATCCAATAATGCTCCAACATTATTAATACTATTACTTAAATAAAGTAATCACCTAATCACGGGAGATTTATGACAATCAAGTCATTAACTTAATTCGGTCAAAGTTTCAATTTAAAACATGCAATACATATCCAATATGTCTTATGCATAATTAAATTAAAATTACTAAGGCATAGATTCAAAAATATATGTTGTATGGTTAAGCCTTTGCTACTGATACCATTCTGTTGGGACAGTTGTGGAACCCCTAGGGTCGGATCGGTGCCCCTCGCAGCGGAAATGGGTCTTACCCATGGATATCAAGTATGGGTGTACCTTTTAAATCATTTATGAAATACTATATTCCATTACGAGTGTATAGGAAAAAACCGGGACTGAATCGAAGTTCAGAAATTCCAGAATGAGCGAAAACAAAATTCACGCGCGCGCGTATGCTATAGTACGCGCACTGTAGCGCAACTATGATTTATTATTATTTTTTAATTTTCATTTCAAAGTTCTTTTCCTTCAGCTCATTTTCCAATGAGCCGAAGGAATTAGGCTCTTTGACCCTAATTCTTTCCGGTCTTCCCTAAGCACTTCAAAAACACCCAAAATTAATTTTTAATTTCAAAACCAATATTAACACATGTTATAGAATAAAAATCAAGTTTTTCAAAATATCAAATATTTTTACAAAAACATAAATTTATTCTAAATATGCACTTGCGTAAATTTTGAATCCAATACACAAACAAAATTAGAATCCCAATAAAAAAATATCTTGTTAACAATTATAGGTCACCCAAAGGTGGTCAATTGATTCTAGAATGGTAGCCATAGCTCTAAGCTTTAATCTAGAGTTCCAAACTCTAATTAATTGTTCCATGTCCAACATGAACATCTTTGACCTAATTACAAGCATGTTGAGTTTATACTTCTAAAGTATCCTAACACAATTGATTAGCCTTTTTCAACATTAAGCTATGTGATCATGCATCTAATACACAAATAAACATAGCTTAGGAGAAGATCAAACATTACATAGTAAGCTTGATGCAAGATCCAATCTACCTCTCCTTAGTTGAATTGGTTGGAGAACCACCAAGGTGTGCAAGCTTATTTCCAAGATCCAATATTGTTTCCAATGCTACCAAGCTTCACTTCAAGATCCAATCTTGATTTCTCATAGATGAAATGTTGTAGAGACATCACAAGTTTCTCTAAACACTTCTCTAACTTAGGCTAATCTCTCTAAGAATTTTCTAGTATTTTTACTTGTAATTAAAACCTTCATAAAGCTTGCTATTTATAGCAAAACTTAGGTAATTTTTAATTAATAAAAGTTTTAATCAACCTTTAAGTGGGTTTAATCTAATTTATCAAAATATGTATAATTAGGTGTGACTAATCTTCATTGTCTTCCACTTTAATTTAATCCAATTAAATCAAGCCAAAATTATGAAATGGATTAGTTAAATGTTTGCAACCTTGATTTAATCCAATTAAATCAAGCCAAAACCACCAATTATTACATACTTACAATTACCATAATATCCTCAAATGGTAGAGATAATTTTGATTTTACAATTAAGCCATTGTGTAATTATTGAATTAATCCAATTAATCCAATTAGGTCAAAGTAAATAATCAATGTTATCCAATAACACTTGATTATCTTAGTTGATAATTATAATATCGAATATTATCTTTTATCAAAATAATCGGCTACCCAAGTGCTCAACGAGTACACTTCATAATGGGACTCTCTAAGTTCAGACACGTTCGTCATATAAGCCTAGCTAATATGTACGCAATTCGGCCACCTCCGAATTCGCGAAGAACACGAACGACCTTTCTGAACTATACAAGTCGAGGTCATCACATATGTTTAACAATCCCTCCATCGTAGGCTATCCGAGTTGTGCTTAGGAAATATAGAATATACCATCAAGTTTATGAGTCACACATCTCATATCGACATGTCCACGATTCTTCATAACTGATGCGATCCACTGTAGGTGATCGAATTTGGCCAAAGATTTAATAAACGTGACTTTACTAAAATGGATACCTAAACCTCTTATGGTACACATACAGGCCGACAGATCATATCTTGCTTCGCACTTGATTACTGAGTGCATCAGTCCAGATCATGAAAGGTTTCTGACATACATGGAATCAAAGTGTGGAGGATCTCACACAAAATCAATGTTATCATATAGTCAAAAGATTACATATGCTACTCGACTCGAGGAGATTCCTATTGACTGTGGTGTGTACTTCCAACTATTAGGAATCACCTATGAGTCATTCAGTATTCGCTCCAACGAATATCTATATGTCTATACGATTTTCCAAAACTCATGGTACATCACGTTAAACCATTGGAACTCCAATTCCAATATACGACACGTGCTAGTCTTATAGGTTATAGGAATTCGACCATATTTCAAAACCAACGACTAGGAATATTTACTTTAAGAATAGTTTACACCTAGGGTCAAAACTATTTTAAGGTCGATGTCATTCTTAGCATATATATACATCAATCTAATACGCATAATGACAATACCATTAATGATGTATGAAATGAAAAATATAGTTATTTTATTAATAAATAATAAAATATACAATTCGGATTGGCACTCCAAGCACCAACTCCATCACTTTCTTAATATAATCAAATTCCATGCTCATTATGCCACTAAATGCAATCCTTAGTAGGTCACTAACATCAATATATCATCATATAATCAAAATTCCTCAATCCAAAATTTGGGTCAAATTGCTCTTACCTCATTTCATTTGATTTTCCTCATCCCTCAAGTATTCCATGGCTGCTTTCCTTATTCTTAGTTTTTTTATGGAAAGATTTGAGTTTGTTTCCCCTTCTTTCATTCTTTTTCTTTCTTCTTCGTTTTTTCTCTTATTCTTCTCTTCTCATGTTTCCCTCTCTTTCCCTCAAAATGTTAAGGATGGGTGAATAGTCCTCCTTATATATAGTAGGGACCAATTTGACCAATTATTAATAATTTAATTGAAGAAAAATCAGAATTTTTGAGAGAAATATGGAATTCTCTAGATAGGTCCGTAGTTACTATTCATCCAAATTTTTGAGTTATATTTTTGACCTATTTCTGGTTCGAATTTGGAAAAATGTTCAACACAGAAGTTGTAGATCTCGATCTTAGATTTCCGATGATATAGAATTAATAAAAATCGGAGTTCGTATGGAAAATATATGGTCCAAATATCATGGGCTATCCGGAGTAGAACATCGCATCATTTCGTATTGGAAATTCAAAGAAATTACCGATTATCCCCAAAGTTATTTCATGAGTATATAAATGCTCAAACATAATTTATATTATGTAACTCTCGCCCCACAATGTAACGGTAGTCAAGATTAACAGATGTTATAAATTCTCCCCCTAAATAGGATTCGTCCTCGAATTCCTCATGTTGCTAAATTGTTTAGGCCCGACTAGGTTTAAAGGTGTCTGACCTCTGCTATTCTCATATTCCTTTACTTGATTTCTACTATTTTGTTCAAGGACTTGATACTATGATTTATGGGAATCTCTTCCTCGATATACTTTATTCAATTCTTTTGGATAAATGCTTAATCGTGGGGGTTTGTGCCATATCTCTAGCCTTCTCGCAACGGTTTTACTCCTAATGAAAGTTATCATTCTTACGATTCTATCTATCTCTTGTTTCATACTAATGTATTCAAAATAAGTATTGCACTGTTCAATGCATATCCCCAGAAGGAAACTGGTAGTTCAGTGCGACTCATCATAGACCATACCATGTCCAACAAAGTTCGGTTTCTCCGTTCGGACACACCATTTAATTGAGGTGTTCCGGGAGGAGTCCACTGTGAAAGAATACCATACTCTTTTAGGTAATCAAGAAACCCATTGCTCAAATATTCTCCACCACGGTCCGACCGTAATGTTTTAATACTTTTACCGGTCTATTTTTTTACTTCGTGTCGAAACTCTTTGAATTTCTCAAAGGTTTCCGACTTGTGTCTCATAAGATACACATAACCATAACGCGATACATCATCCGTAAAGGTTACGATGTATTCATATCCACCTCTAGCCTGGCTAGACATGGGCCCACATACGTCACTATGAACGAGGGCTAACAGTTCTGTGGCACATGCACATTTACCGCTAAAAGGTGTTTTAGGCATTTTGCCTAATAAACAAGATTCGCAGACGTCATATGAATTTGGATCAAATCCGTCCAAGTATCCACTATTCGAAAGTATGGATATACGAGTCTTGTTAATGTGTCACAGACGACAATGCCACATATAAGTTTCATCTTTGTTACTTAATTTAAGCCTTTTGTTTGTCATGTTATATGTTTGAGATTGATTTATATTCAAAATATAAAGACCATTATTAACATCAGCACTACATATCTCAAAATAATTTTTATAAACAAAACACCTGGTGTTTCTGAATACAAAAGTATACCCACATTGGGTTAAACAAGATATATATATAATGTTTCTAGTCAAACTAGGTACATAATAATAGTCTGATAAAGTAAGTACATGCCCCGAGGGCAGTTCCAAAATGTAGGTCCCAACAGCCAAAACAGCGACTCTAGTCCCATTTCCAACTCGGAGGTCGATCTCTCCTGAAGCCAGCCTCCTGCTAATCTGCAGATCCTACTAATCTGCAGATCCTGCACATTAGTACATATATGAGTACCACAACCAGAATCAAAAATCCAAAATTTAAAACTAGAAATAGACATGTTTATTTCAATAACAAACATACATGAAGCTGGTGCCTTGCCCGCTTTCACTTCCTTCATGTGCGCCTTGTACTCACGACAGTCACGCTTCCAATTACCCCGTTTGCCACACTGTAGGCAGACATCTTGGGATTTGTCATTTGCCTTCCCAGAAGACTTTGATGATTTGGCCTTGCCTTTCTCTTCTTCTTATTCTTCTTCTCCACACCTCCAAAAGCCTTCGGCCAAGCCTTGGCATTCTGAGATGTCAAAGTGAAGTGCGCCTCGTGCTTCTTGCCCTTTAAAAGCTCATTTTCTGCCTTTTTCAGCATTGCCATCAACTCTCCAAGAGTCTTCTCTTGGTTCATCATATTGTAGTTCATGATGAACCCGCTCCAACTGTTAGGAAGAGACTCTAAGATCAAATCTATGGAAGTCTCAGCCTCAAAGGTTATGCCTAGCTGACCTAGCTGTTCGATGTCAGTAATCATCTGTGACATATGGTGCTCGACAGATGTACCCTCTGACATTCGAGAGAGAAATGGCTTATTCTACAACTCATACTTCTGCGATCTAAGGTTAGATCGGTGAAGGTCCCTCAATTTCAACATCATTTCGTAGGGATCCAATCCCTTATTTTGACGATGAAATTGTGGGGTCATTGCAGCAAGCATGACGGATTGAGCAGTTGAGTTGTCATCACTGTGAGTCTTCCAAAGCTCAAGCTCAAGCAGCTGCTCAATTCCGGGCTTAGGCCCAAGAGGTCTCTTTATCGTATAGAGCAATCTCTCAGCACCCAGGAAAATCCTGAGGTTCATATCTCAGTAAGGAAAGTTCGCTCCATTAAAGACATTTTCGCTCATGATAATGTCCCTAACGTTGATCTTTCCAGCCATCTTAATTGTAATAGTCTAACTATTCAATTAACGATTTTTGGGTACAGTCCAACTGTTACAAGAAAATAATAAAATATTAGTCTAACTAATATAAATATATAAAATGATGAAAATAATTTGAAAGCGCGTATTTGGCAAGTATTTGAACGAAATTGCAAATTCAATACTGGCCCCCACTATTTTTCGGCAAGCCTCTAACCTTCTGTTGAGTACTCGGGAAACCTAGTTTCCTAGTGGGCTAAGATCCCGTTAAATAACACACAACCTTGACTTTGGCCAACAAGCTGCATGAAACTTAACTAGGTAGATCTCTAAGATCAATTGGATCTCATCCAATTCCTAGATCCGGTAGGTGGACCTCTAAGTCTGAAACATATATACAATATATATGTCAATATATCCAATATATTTCCTAACCTTTTCCTCTGAATCAACTAAGCCTTGGCTTTGGCTCAACAAGCTTAATGATTCCAGTTAAGCGGGACCCATTGACAGTGGGAAAGCTTCGTAATCCATGTCGATGAACAAGAAGTGACCTTGACTTTGGCCAACAAGTCACAACTGCCCAAGACATGTGATATATAACAAAGCCTTTGTGGTTCAAACACATCCGCGATGGATATTGATATTGACTTTGGCCAACAAACCAATGCCAATCTTGGATCTTGAGAAAGAACCACTCAATGGAAGGAAATCGCTTAATATTGTATTGAGGATTTTTTTTGCGTAAATTGGCAACCAATTTATTATCTTTGATTAGGTCTCATCATACACCCTTAAGCATGCATTCTAAAAACATAATAAGGCTCGAAATAAATAATAATGATATGCGGATTGATATTTAACAAATTGTTCCTAGAACAAATCTCTCCATTTCCTCTCTCCCTCTAGCACTATTCTAACTTCTACCCAATTACATAATACAATAAAGAAACCTCATTAACATTGAGGGGAATTGGTGAGAAGAGAAATACAAAGTGTCAAGAGATAAAAGGCTGGACACGAAGGTCCAATTTAATAAATTCTAAATTTATTATAACAATTTCCAAAATTGCCCTCACCCTTCTAATATCCATCCGATATAAATTATTCATACAATACATCCATGTATTCACACAAAGCATGTTATTCAGTCAATCTAATCACATTAATTAATCTTTGAATTAATGACCATCCAATGTTCAAACAACAATTTGATTTGCGCGAGTCCAACTCGTTTAAGAATAAGTACTCAAAGTGCGTATTCTTGAATTATATCGAACTACAATTTTAAATCCAATTTAATTTGTATTCAATACTAATTCTAATTTAATTCCAAATTAAATAATTACACTTATTTTAGTGCCTTTTAGACTTAGATTCTAAATCCAATCTTAATGGGTCTCAAAGGCCCAATTAACATCCAATGTCAATTTAATTAAAGTCCAATGTGCTTTTAATTAATTCTTAAGGCATGAGCTTTGGCCAATATGGATCAAACCCAAATGCCAAGACCCAATTTATGAATCACCCTATTTGCCAAAAATCAATTTAGGCCCATTAGGCCCAATTAAATTTTAAAGGCCCAATTATTCTATTTGGACTTTATGGAATGGTTTTGGGCCCAATTTGGATCCAATCCAATTATCCTAAAACAAGCTTGGCCCAACCAAGCCCATTAAGCCCAAATACAACAATATTAGCCCAATTCAAAATTAAAGACTAATTTTAATTAATACAAAATTCTAAATTTCACATTAATTTTAATTAAAGTGTAATAGCCATAATTAATTAGTTAAATCAATATTTCCAAAACACCAATTAAACTAATTAATCATGCTTTAATTAATCAACTCATGTCCAACACAAATTGAAGCAAAATCAATCTATACATGCTTCTTATAGTCACGGCAATATGCAACAAAATTTCAATCAATTTGATTTCAATCCAATTAAATCAACAATCAATTTATCTCATGCTTTTAAACACATCTAATGGTCTAAAATCAAAAAATCACCATGATACACTAGGGTCATAGTTTCGGCCAAGGCTAGGAATTTTGGGAAAAATTTATCCAATTCATTTTCTCAATTCCTAAGATGCATAAATCTAATTCATCATCATCCAAGCTCAACCAAACAACCAATTTGAAGAAATCATGCTCAAAACATAAAACCCCCAAATTAAAGTATATAAACCCTAAACTCATTTCATGCTTAGAAAAGGCTCTTGATACCATTGTTAGTGTTCCTAGAACATGCCAAGGATCTCTAATCATGATATGTGTGTGAATACTCAAAGAAGTTGCGAAAAAACTTACATTGAGCGGATTTGATGGAAGTATGAAGTTCAAAACTTTTGATGTTGATGAAGAGCTCCAAGTCCTTTCTTTGTGTTCCAAACTCTAGGATTGATTTCCCTAACACCTTGTTTGACTCCTTGATAGTGCTAGCTTGAAGAAAATTTGCAACAAAATTTCTTAGTAGAGAAAGGAAGCTCACAGCTTTGCTTGAAAAGAGAGAGAGAGAGTTTTGTTTTTGTGTTGTGTATTTGATTTCAAAAATCAAATTATCATTTACCAAAAAATCAAGTTGGTATATGTCATTCCAAATGACAAAGTGTGTTGGATTTTAATTGAGTGAAAAACAAGCAATCCAAGATTTACACTCAACCTTAACCACTTCCATCACTAGTCAAACTAGTTGATGTAAGTCAAGTGGGTCCCACCACTTCTAAATTTCGAATTTAAGTCGAATAATCCAACAAGCAACTTCACTCGGGCCCGGGTTCATTTAATTCCGAATTAACGAATTTTCCGTTGCGACATTATTATTAAAGTCGCTTACGAATTAATTCTAAATTAATTCGTTTGCCTGAATTAAAATCCAATTTTAATTCCGTGTTGAAATATAATTTCAATTAATATATCGAATATATTATTTAATCGATTAATTCCAAATTAATAATTCTCTCTCTTCTATCCGAATTTTATCCCAGATAAATTCTTGCCGCAATTAATCATAAATTAATTTTCTCTCTCTTATAATTAATCCTATATTAATTCTGTTCGAGTCAAACGTCATCGGTGAATCTTTGGGAAGCGACCCATGAGATTCCTGGATATGTTGGCAGTAAATTCGGTCGTCGAACTATCCGAATATGTGCGTACCCCGTACCACGTTCTTACCGATTTACAAGACATGGTTGGCTTCTAGCAAAGCACCGTGCCTACCCAATTCTCCAGAAATATTCTTTTAAGGAATACATAATCTTTATCAAGCGTAGTATACTAAGTATTGCGTATTACGATCCAGTATCGGATGTCACATGCTAGGCCGGGGCTGGAATTATGTCTGCCCCGTACAAATCATATATCGGATCACTAGCAATTAGTCTATTTAATCGAATAATCATGACCTTGTCATATTATCCCGATAGTTGTAACATATTAGAGTACCGGTTATGTATCCTTGCGTGATCATCATCTTCATATGACTGAAGTGATATTTCCATCTTGACATCACATCCAATATACTACGATTCTCAATAAACTCAGAAGAGGCGTACATAAAACCTGTCAAAGTCCCGGACGACCAAAACCAAAGCGTACTGATTGTCGCAAGTATTAGCGATGCAAGTGTCAGGTTAAGACCAAATACACCTACCCTAATTCGAATTCCCATAGACACATAGTCATACTACCAATGAGATTCCGAGGGGTCTATCCAGAGCGAAGCTGTTTCCGTACCATCGGTAAACAGAACCTCTTATTACACTTGCATGAGTATCCAATACCCAAATATATAAGAACTATGCCATTACGCTTCCATAATACGCACAAGTGAAATACTAGTCTATTCCGCATTATCGATGTCCAGTCTCGATAATACTACGACTAGGGATATTTAATGATTAAACCTTACGTGGATTGATACTATCTCATATCTTATTAATCCGGAACTAATCATAAGGACTTTTATCATTTATATATTCAAGTAATCTAATTACAAAATGATAAAATAGCAATTTCCTTTGTCACATAGTTAATTTGTACAAAAACCACAATGTCTTTTACAAATAGTGATGCTATGGGTCATAATTGTCCAACTGTCCTTCCTCAGCTTGCTGTTCTGGCTGGGGGAAAGTATTTTGCAAGGAATGTGGTGGCAAAAGTGTTCTAAGTTGTGATGGAACCTACTGGTAGTGAATGGAGCCAAGCCTTAGCTCTGTCTTTCAAAGAATATGGGAACACACGCATATGCATTGCTTCTTCTGTCGCTCGGTTGTAATTGAATGTGCCACAAACTTCTAGGAAGTTGCTGATGTGGGCATTAGGATCTTCAATTGCACTTCCCCCAAACTGAACTGATTGATGTATCATCGTAATGCATGTTTTGATGTCACACTTATTGCTGGTAAGGGTGGAAGTACAATGCATGATATGAAGCCGTCGACCACCAGAATTGTTCTGTCTCGAATAAGAATTGGTGGTGCAACTTCCAAAGGTTCAGGTTCTTGATTGTTCATGTTGATCAGTGCTTCTTGATCTTCTTGCCTTTCATTTCTCAACTGTCTGATAGTTCTTTCAATTTCTGGGCCAAGCGGACGAATTTCAAAGCTTCTGCTTCTTCTCATGTAGTGTCTGAGAACTTGAAACACAAGAAAACAAAAATAATAAGTAGAAACAAATTAGACACAAGTAAAGTATCTAACCATAAAATTAATAGTAAAAGATAAATAAGTCCCCGTCAACGGCGCCAAAAAACTTGATCAGTGGTAAACACACACGTAACGCAAGAGCACATATCGCTTAAGTAATATAAAATATATCGATCCCACGAGAACTTAATAGCTAAGCTATTAATTTACGAAGCTAAATGTCAACGAGTATCTAATTTATTCGATTGTTGGTTGGATGGTGATTTTTATCTCAAACAAGTAAATAAAACAAAACAAAGGTAAATTTTAAGTTTTAAACAATGGTATGACAATATCCAGGGTTGTGAATCCTTCCAATATCTTTCTAAAGAAGAGTTGATTTTTTTATGTTTGTGTAATGTACTAGTTTATTAACCTGGAACACCAAAATATGCAAAATCTTCTTCCGATTGTCAGATGCAAACACCCAAAGTAACCCAATTAACTATATTCCTATGTTAATTAAGAAACTTCAAATTCATGAAGTTTAAGTTCCAATTATGGCTACCCACGCCTAACAGGTATATTCCTATCCTGGAAGGAAATCTCTAAGGTGAATGTGAGATCGTGAGCTATTGAGCCTATGGCTAAACCTAAAATCTATTTTTCAAGTTCATTTTAAGTTTACCAAATAAAGCTTATTAGCGGCCAATTAACAAGAAGCATTAAGAACTAGACTCAATAAATAAACCAAGACATAAACAAAGTCAACTTACTAAATCATTGATATTGGTTTTCATCACAACCCTAGATAACGTATTTAGTTACGACGCATATCTAGGATTACTAAAGAAAAAAATAAACTAAACATCATGCAACTAATTAAAAAATAAAAAAATAAAAATTACAACAATGAAATAAAATGCTGGGGGTTTGGAGATCCACTTTTATTATTTCAAATCTAAAAATCTCCCTTATTATAATATATAAATTTACATTATATTAACAACCGACCATAAAGGTGGTATCCAATTAAGTCAGGTTAAAATTATTTTTAATTAAGTCTAACCGACCATAAAGGCGGTATCCAATTAAGTCAGGTTTTAAGATGATTTATATATTATAAAATAAATGAGATTAATCTAAATTATAATAATAAAAATTTCACCTTCACCACAGCAGAAAGAAGTTACCTACTCATGCTTTTAAGTAAAATAAAGAAAGATTTATTGCTTAAAATAAAAATTAAATACAAGAAAATTAAAATTAAACAAATAAGATACTCTCTTCTTAGTATTCTAAGGAAATTCCCCAAAAGAAAGTATGAAGAAAATCAACTGAAATCAGCTTTAATTTATAGGCTTCAAAATCGACCCGCGTTGTGACGCGCCAAGCCTGCTGCGTCGTGATGCGAGCTACAGGAAATGGCGGCCGAATTATTGTGTCGTCGTCGCAACGCGTTGAGGGTTGGAGTTCGTGATGCGTGCTACATTGCTGACGTCATTATGACGTAAATGATGATGCGTGTTGGCAGATGAATTATTGGCTTGGTGTCACGACGCAGATGTCCTGCGCATCGCGATACGTGAACTGTAAATTTCCCATTTTGCCATTTTTCATCCGTTTTTTTTACTGTTTTAGCCCCGAATTGATTCCAGTGAGTCTTGATATTTTATTTATCTATAAAATATCATAACACACTTCAAAATATTCACAATACCCGAGAAACTATACAAAATATTAAGTAAAATGGGTGGTAAATATTGATATATTTTCCGCTCATCCCTAGTCTTTCGCGTCACGACGCGGAACTATCAGATGCTCATTACCTCAGTAGCTCGTGTGAGCGTCGTGAAGCCCATAGGCCAGTGTCACGACTTGTGACTAAATTTTCCAAGATTAGTCTTATTCATTTCAACCTCACCTTAAGATATTACAAGACACCCTAAAAGTCTCGTATAAGAGTATACACACGCATTAAATCATGTTTCAAGCATTAAACATCAATCATACATTATATTTTTCTTTCTTATCAGTTGTAAGAGAACTAATGATTTCTTTGACATTAGATCGACGTCAAAGCACTCGGCGATGACCTACGCCAAGAACCATACCAGACTTGCCGTAGCACTGTGAGTGGAGTATCTATTTCAAAGTTTATATATTTCCAAAACAGAATTTCTATTCCCTTGATTTTAAATAAGTCTTATCAAAAGTTTATCAATCACTGATTTCAAATGAATTGAGATGTTTTGATGATAAGAATGATTTTAAAGTATGAAATTATGATTTTGGACGAATATGGGAAAAACCCACCTCAAATGGTAACTTATGGAAGTGACAGATATGGAATTGACGGGCACAGACAACGTGTGTACACACAGATTAGGACTAGGGGTGGCGATACGTAACACCCCTAGATCCTAGATTTCAGATCTAGGGGGACGACGATACGTAACGCCTTTAGACCCTAGCTTCAGAGACAGGATAGTGACATGTATTGAGGGACTGCGATACGTAACGCCCCAATGGCATGGATTTTCACACTCGCTCCAAATCAGTGGATTGGGGGACGGCAATACATAACACCCCAAGACCACTAGTTTAGGCGTATGAGGGATGGCGATACATAACGCCCCCATGCGTCAGAATTTTTACAGAACTTCAAAGATTTTCAGACAGACGATTTATAAAATGATTTTCATATATGATTTGAAAGAAAGACATGGTTTTCAGATTTATGAATCCAGAAAGACAATTATTTATTACGAGCTTTCGACACAATATTTCTAATATTGTTTTCTGGTTTTGTAGCTCCGTTCACTGAGTTCTTTGGACTCACCCCCAGTCTCCAATTTTGCAGGACCTTTTAGCTGGTGAGCCACAACCATCTTTTGGAGACATGGATCAGGGACATGAGCAGCAATCACTGGTCATCGCGGTCTATCATGTCAGCTCTACATTCATATAGAATGTAGCTTGCGCTTTGGTTCTTTTTGATGTATGACACATATATGATTGTATAGAGTATTCAGACTATGTATGTTTTTCTTTTGGCTCTTGTAGTAAAACAGTATTATAAAATATGTGTGCTTGTTTATTATTAATATAAAGAGTTATCAAATCAAAGAAACAGATATTTCACTAGTTTAGTCAGCGGGTTAGGTGGCAGTGGGATCTGTCATCTGCCGGTAACCTTCCCGGATTGGGGACGTTACACTGAAGCAATATTTTACCTACACAATAAATAAAAATCATAATAAGAATATATAAAACATAAATATCATTATTATTTTATAAATGTGCTAAATTAAGAGGATTAATGAAATTATAAGTGTAAAATGATTAGTTTCTCTTTTATTAAACGTACATTTTTTAATGTTCATCAACAACCTTTGTGGATCCATTAACTCAAAAGAAAAAAGAATATGACTATTACAATCTCTCTCCATCACATAATTCGATGTGATAAACAGGCGATTGTTTGCTTGTTTGTGTGTAATAATTAGTTTCTTTGGGTCCAGCACACATGTTATGTTTTGTCAGCCTTAGCTAAAGTAGTTCTCTATTTTATACTTTTGCTTTAATAATGGTTTGCTTTTGTCAGAGTCAGCTTTAGCTTTAATGAAGTTTTGTGATAGTTGAACCATGTGGTTGTAATTCAATCTTTAGGTATGGGTCCCGTCCTACTAAAGATTCCTTATAAAGAGGACGATTTTTCATTTGTAAAGGGAAAAAAGATCAAGTTTAGTTTGAAATTCAGAATAAAAATTTAAGTGTTTAAAATTTTATGTCTTTCTAAAGTTCTTTCTTAGGTTCTCTTGAAAACATGAGGAAGATGATACTCACTTCATGACAATTCAACTCAATCATACTTACAAGTATGCTTTACACTCGCCTTTTTAAGGATCTTATGTATCATAAAGTAGCATGAATGTTACCTTTGATAATCTGAGTAGATCTGGGTATTCGTCGGTCTCCTCTATAAGATATAGTTCACCCAAGTTTAGGCGTCAGACTAGATATGTGTGTGTGTGTGTGTGTGTGTATTCTTTGCCTGATTATCAGTGATATTATTCAAAAAGTTAATTGGATAATATAATATATTTTCTTATTATAATAAGATTCTTATTTAATAGATTTATTAATTTATTTTTATAATTTAAAAATATTTTTTTAATTATAATAGAATAATATAATATGTTTTCTTATCAATTTTTATAAAATCATAACGTGTATTTTTATTGTAATAGGTTATTTTATTTAATATAAAATTAATTATAAATATATTTTAATTTTATAATTTAATAATAAAAAAATTAATTGTAAATATTAAGTGTCATATATGTTTTTTATTTTAATGAGAAATTATAATATGATTCTTATTATAATTGGTTTCTTTATTTTAATTTTATAATAATAAATAAATAAATAAATAAATTAATTAAATTAATAGGTTTCTTACTTTAATAGTATATTATATTTTTATATTATAATATGTTTCTTATGTTAATAATTTATTATTTCAATTTTATAATTTAATAATAAAAATTAATTGTAGAGATTGAGTTAATTGTAAATAATTAAAACGTGTTATTTTATTTTATTATGATAGTTAAATATGTTTTCTTCTTATAATAGAATTATTATAAAATTATAATATATATTTTTATTGTAATATGATTTTTATTTAATAAAGTAATTAATTTAATTTTATAACTTTAATATGAAACCGCCACGTGACGCCATGAAAAATATTAAAAATATTTAACTTTTATTGATATAGATTATTTAACTAATGACTTACATGCTATTTTGTATACTAGATCAATAATATAAACAGGATCCATATGAGATTTATAATAAATAAATTTTGACATTCATTACTCATTACTCAGTACAAAATCAGTTAAATACTAAATCTTAATCCCCCTCCCTTAACAAAACTTACATTTTTTTTTTTGGTCAAGCAAGTGCTATAATCAATCTCTTAACCAGTATTTTTACTGCAATAATGATGATTTTTAATCTCTTGGCTCGCGGTGTGAACAATAAAAAGTTTCAAATTTTGATAATGACTGGTCAACTTTAAGCATTCCACTTGGCCAATTATTCAGGGGCATCGAATATCCAAATGTAACGTTGTGATATGAAAATCACAAGTTCGAGTTACGAAAATAATCTATTTAGAAAAAAAGTAAGGATAAGATTATATATATATTGAATTTTTCTCATAACTTAACGTGTGAGAATTCTCATTTGTTGAGCTATCCTTTAAGTACTCATCAAATCAATCACAAACTTAAATTATTTCATCAAATTAATATTGTAAACTTAAAAAAAAAAAAATAGTTGAGTTCAAGGGTGATTTTAGGGACCATCCACACATGCGGCCAGAAGGTTTTTAAATTTGAATTAAAATTAAAGGTCTAAAAAATAAGTAAAATTAATACTTTTTGTAATAAAATAGTCAAATTTTTATTTATTTTTTATTTTTTATTTTTTTGTAAGGGTCACATATCTTAAAAATTCATGTAGGACCCCTAATATTTATTGCCTACCCTTGTTGAGTCCATATATTTTCAAAAGAAAATGGTGATGATGCATAAGCAAATTAAAGTGTAATAATTTATAATATGGTGTGTTGTTACATCAACTCCTCAATATCAGCATGTCATGAAAGGAGAAAAATTTATATAGGACCGTCCAATCAATGAATAACATGTATTCCAGATATTTTAAGAATGATCAATTAAAAAAGAAAAAAAAATAACTGAAATTTGTGTCATTCATTAATTTAATAATCTTATAGAGACTGTTACTATATAGACATTAATGCAAACAACTTAGTGTATGTATGTGTGTCAATATATATGTTTGTGTATGCGCACACACAAAAACAATTCACAAACAATTCAACCTATCTTACTTATGAAGCTCTAGGTATTTACAAATGGCAGCAGAAGAAATCTTTGAGCTCTTAGATTCATACTGGTTTGAGCATGAAATTTTGAGCAAGAAGCCAACTTCATCACTACATAATACAAACCCAGTTCTTGAAATCAAGCAAGAAGTTCAAGAACCAAAGGTTTCAAGCTTGCCAAGTATTCATGTCAGATCTCTAACTGACCATGCTTTGATGGGTTGCAAAGGTACTACTACTACAAGCTTCTCTTCAGATCATTCTCCAACACCAAAGCTTCAAACAATTATATCTGGCAAAGAAGATGAATCTGCAAGTGAAATTTTTAAGCAAGAACAAGAGAAAGTGAAGCCAAAAGTGAGTTCTGAAAGAAGGAAAAAGAAGAAGGGTAGTAAGAGTTTATCAGACCTTGAGTTTGAGGAGCTAAAAGGGTTTATGGATTTGGGTTTTGTGTTTTCTGAAGAAGATAAAGATTCAGGCTTGGTGGCTATAATTCCTGGCTTGCAAAGATTGATCAAAGGAAACAAAAATGGAGAAAAAAATGTTCATGATTATGAACAAGCATTTGCTATGTCAAGGCCTTATTTGTCAGAAGCATGGGATGTTTTGGATCAAAGAAAGGCCAAAAATTCATTGGTGAATTGGAGGATTCCATCTCAGCTGGGAAATGAAGTGAACATGAAAGATCATCTCAGGTTTTGGGCTCATACTGTTGCATCAACTGTAAGATAACAATTAATTGCTTGACCTTTTTTTTCCTTCTTGGATGCTCTTTTGATTTTGTATGGAGTTAAAGCTTGTTTTTTCTATGATTATGGAGAAATTTTTTGTGGGGTTTCTTTGCAAGAATGTAAATAGAAATAATGAAAGAATCATCCCTATGAAGGCAGTTTCTTTGATTTTCTCTTTTGCTGCAAATGTATTCAACTTATGAATAGAAATGTATGAATTTACAATTTTATTACTCAAATCTTTTAGAATATGATAGGTTGGAGTTATATTAATTATAGTCCATAAATTTTTTTAATAATAATAATTACAGAAAAAGTAAAATAAAGAGAAGCCACAGCCATTAGCAATTATGGTACCCAAAGATATGTTTTGAATTGACAAGAAAAGGGAACCCTTCATAAATCAAAAGAGATGTGCATTTGCATACTGACAAGAGTAAGATGGAAGGAGCGGAAGGTGTCAACTTTCTCATAAGCATTGTTCTCTTTTATTCTCTTTACTATTAAGAAAAGTTGCAACATATTTTTCACACCCTTTGCTCCCACCAAAGGACACTTAGACCTGTTAGTCATGGCGCGGACCCAGAAATTTAATTTAGTGAAGGCTTAATATAAATAAAAAGTCGTACTTAGTGTATAAGGTTCCCACCACTTTTTATTTAGTTTGTAAGAGCAATTTTGATATAAAATGAAAACCCTGATTAAGGATTCTGATTCTGAAGCTGCAAACATGATCAAACCAGAAAGCAAAAGAAACAAAAATTGGAAGGTGGCTGTCACAAGCATGTGAAAAAAGCATTTTTAAGCTGTTATTTTGAAGTTTATTTGGCAAGTTTAGGAGCATGAAGAAGACTAGCACTTCTTTGCAGTGGGTCAAGAAAAGGAAATAAAATGGTCCCACAATGGTAGTACTTATTGGTGATGATGATGATGAGCTCACAGCAATAACATTATAGTCTAGTCAATTTATAGATGATGAATGCAGATGCGTCGGTTGGTGCCCTCTCCACTAAGACAATTCCAATCAATTCATTCAAAACCCACTTTTGAAGGGCCATCTACAGAATATAGGCATATGGGATTTTTTTTAATCAAAGTTTCAAATTTCAAGTTTAATGACCTCGTTTCAATCACTTGTACCCATACAGGGCTACATTAGCAAAACTCATTTTGAGTCTTCTCTGTCCCACAAAAGAATCACAGTCTTGACTTGATGATATACCTTCTAATGAGTATTTAAGTGTTGTTGAAAATTTGCTTTTGTCCTAAGATTTTGACTCTATACGGAATACTACTCTATCTAATATAAGTCAAAGGTAGAGCAATTATGATTTGAATCAACAAACACCCTTAATCCTAAGCATACGTAAAATAAAGCAAATATCAGGCAATAAAGAGAATCACACAAGAAATTTTATTGACAGAGTGGAAAACTCGTGCGAGTAATAAACCACTTCGGGTATATACCATCTCAATCCACTGTAATAGAGAAAACTTAATGCGATGGTATATGACCTATGGTGACAACTTCACCGACTCGAACTCTAGTATGTAATAACTCGGAGAACTCCCCGAGCCCGCACCAAGCGGCATTCTTCAGAACCTCTAAAGTCTCTGAGTGGATCAACCATGCGAACTCGCAACATCATAACTCTGACTACCAATCTTCTTCCTTTAGCACTCTGAAGGCTTAGGAAAATGGGTTAAGGTTGTGTTTTTGTGCTGATAGTTACCAAAGATGGAATCAACGAAGTTTTCTAGGTTGATTGTCAAGAAGGAATAAACAAAGTATATGTTAGCTCTCAAAATAGTGTTTCTTCACTTGAGTAAAGTGGCTAAGTGTTTGTTTAAATAGATATGGTAAATGTAGGGTTTTCTTTGTGTAAAACTGGCTTAAAACGCGTTCAAAATAACCCACTTACGCACGGGCGTTTGAATGCCCCTAAAACGCGCCTCAAATGTAAAGTTTATGCCTCTGGGTGTTAGAACACTCAGACGAACGCAACACAATTTCACATCACGGGCTCATTTTGAGGTGCAACTTAAAACACTTATAAATTTCTCGTCCCTTGGCCAAATCATGCGTTCTTTATAAGTACACGATCGTCTTCAAGTCTACTTTCCAATGAAACTGACCTCGTGTCAATTGCTCTAAATCTTTTGGAATGTCCAAAAGAGTAAACATCACTATGATATTCTCATCTGATGTTGTTCAAATACTTGTCCAATTACTTCGAGATCTTCAAGATTCATTATAACTCAATTGAACTTGTTTTGTTACAAAAATTACCAACACATATGGAACTAACAATCTCCCATTTGAAATTCTGTGACAAAACACCTAATATAAAGATTATGGTAAAAGATGCAAAAATAACTTAGCCAACTGCCAACCATCAAGACAGTGGCTTATTACAGTTTGACTCGATCTAATACCTAATCAAATAGCCTTGAAGTCGAAAACACAATACCATACACAGCCACTAATCTGTTCACAACTGAAACATCCATAAACAACAATATACTCGTGAAAAGCATAGGGAATATATAGAGCAGATAAACCAAAAATTAAAAATCTCATGCATTAAAAACAAAAACAAATAAATCAACACTTACTCCTCATTTTGTCATGAAATATCAATGGGTAAAAATAGCATATCAAGATACCAATTAAAGGCACATGCAATAGAATATGCAAACTTAACTTACTCTCTCTCACTAACAGCCGTACTCAATTAGCAAAACGAACAAACATGCAGTAAAAGGAAAGACTCATAAAAATACAGTATACAAATTAAAACACAATATGTAATGATTAAAAACACAAACAAACACACACAATGAGTTTAAAAAATAAGTCAAAAATGACTCAAAACATCACTTCAAGCAAGTATAATGATAACCGGTCAGTATTCAGCTGTTTATAACATGAGATAATATGAAATATTTTTGACCATGCTCAATGACACATGCATGCATATGACGTGAATATCAAAGCATAGCAATCACTTGCATGAAAAAATAACTGCATAATGAGTCAAGATTTAAGACCTTATTTTATGAGCGGGACATAACCAAATAAATCTCGTCTCATGTCACACCAAGTCCACAAAATAGGTGTTTAAGCCCAACGCCACTAGCACCTGAAATAAACAACATTGGTTGCGTGCTATAATATTCTCCCCCCAAATATGAGCTATTAAATAAACTCTTTCGAATGAAGGGTTTTTGCCCTTATCCTTTGAATTTGACCCATTGGCTCTTTTGGACTTGAGACTCATTTAAACTATTTTTCTTTCATAAGGGGATATCATAAGGTCATCTAGTCAAATGTCACACTATTCAATGATCTAAGTGTGATAGAGATTAGAATGTCATTCCAAAAACTCATACATGCGACAAAGCCTCAAGATATAAAAAGTGTATGTGAGATGCAATCACAAGATATACTAAAGGTTTCTATCATACATACTAGGATCAAATGCATATGCTTGTACATGCATTTTCAAGTCAGTAAATCTTTTTAGTCTTTTTCATTTTATAATTTTTTATTTTTCTTTTAACACAAAAATAATAAAAGACACAACATGACTTGTCATTATTCAATGGTATGTGGAGTTGTATTCCCGAGTGCATATCATACTACCGTCCATTCGAAATCGGCTATGAAATTTATGTCCGAGTTTCCATCATATATATTAAGGGACATATAACAAAAATAAAACACACACATCCATATGTAGTGAAAATAAAAAATATATAGTCATGCAAACACATAAAACACACGCAAACACATACAATGGGGAAATATAAATGCAACATCTACGGTGAGACACACCAAAGTGCAATATCATCACGCCTTTTAGGATCAAGACATTCAAAAGTTATTGGGAAATTTTTTTTGTTTCTCACCCAAACTTTCTTAGGAGTCTCATTCACTTGAGAACTTCTTCTCAACAAAGCTCACTAATTAATTGTCTCTGTTTAGCTAGCGTAGAAATTTAACGGACTAGATTTGACGAATCAATCTAGGCGGAACACACTTAGGCTGTTTCTTTTGTTTGTGCAACATGAAACACTTAGGCTTAATATGTACTGCATTGCCAGAGTGATGGCAAACAGGCACAAACCTCGAACGAGAGTGAGTTTTACCCACCACACATCTAGATTAAGGTTGGATCATAGGACAAAAAATAACATGGGGATCACATGACTACATTTAACATGTTTCTTACGTAAGTCACGTGTATGAGTTAGTTGAGCTGGGACAAATACAGTTTTAGACGACGAATCACATTACGGCTTGACTCAACGAAGCCTAAAAATTTCTTATCACTGAGAGGCATACCAATTCCCAACATGTGGTCTAGCTTCTTAGTCTCACTCGAAAATACAGATATCTGAGTCCTAACATCTTCAAGTTCATTTTCTAAGCACTTGACTCTATCTACTAACTCTATATTCCTCTCTTCGAGGTCATCAATAACAGTAAGGCTCATGTCAAGCTTGGCTTGAACTTCATCATTTTCTAGTTCCATTTCTCTCAGTCTTTTATTGACCTCAACATTTATCTTATTGATAGTTAAGCTCTTATTAAACAATTCAATATACATTATTTGAAGATCATCCTCATTTACAGAATCATCATGAGAGAATTTTGAACCAATATCTACATCACTAATGTTATCCTCTCTCTCATCAGTCACACTAACAGTAAAAGCCATAAAATTTCTCTTATCCTTATGAGACTCATCAGAAGTATATTCACCTTCTGAATCATTATGGGTGACTGCTTTAACCATTTTTCCCTTAGACTTTAGGTATATGGGACACTCAGTCCTAATATGCCCAAAACCTTCACACTCATGGCATTAGCTCAAGGATTGCTTGAAATGAAAATATAGTTATTTAATTAGAAAATACTAAAATATAATGTATAATACATTATTCGGATTGACGCTCCAAGCACCAACTCTAACAACAACGTCCTCTTTCACCAATAAGGTGTTGGAGGTAGAGTTCCCAATGAGGTTCTTCATACCCACAATAGATATCTACAAGGGTAATACGTACCCTAAATCTCATGTTGAAATATTTGTTTTGCTCATGGAGATACAGGTTATGGTCCGGGAGGCAGTCTGCAAAGTGTTCCCACTAACCTTGGGGGGATCGGCTAGCTTATGGTTCAAAAACTTGACTCCATGGAGTATTAGTAGTTTTTCACATCTAATGAACTCCTCCGTGCGCCATTTAAAGAAACATGTGCACTAAGGAAAACAGTGGGATCACTGAGGATGATGAAGCAGTGTGATGACGAGCCGTTGAAGAACTTCATCGATGGATACCACAACTTGGTATTGGAGATCGAGGTACGAGTCCCCGCAGGCATTAGAGAGCTTTAAAATAGCCTTAAGGGTAGGAGATTTTGGTCTCACCTTAGGATACATAAAATACCAGACTATGCCACGACCTTGGAGCAGGTGATGGGATTTGTGTTGTTGGAGGAATATGAGAATATAACATGAGGGGGAGCTGCTCGGGTGAAGAAGGAACCAAGACAAAAAAAATTATCGGAATACTAGTAGTGGATGAAGAGGATCAGGCCCGAGGCAACGAGAGTTAGGCCAATAACTTAGGGTAACCCAACACCCGAGAGGAGGTCTCTGATCAAGGTTGCACATGTTACTGTGGGCAAGGCGTACACTACCCTCAACAGACCTTTGGCAAAGATAGCTCGGGAGATACAAGACAAGAGCCTACTGATTCAGCCTGACCTGATAAGGTTCCCGGTCGAGAAGATGGATCACATGGTCTATTGTATGCATCACAATACCAAGGCACATGCGACTGAGAGCTGCAAAGATTTGAAGGAGCAGGTTGAAGACCTAATAAGGAATGGCTACCTCAGAGAGTGCATTGATCATGAAACCATGAGTGTCAAACAACGAAGGGATTTTAGGAAGACACTTCATGATGAAATCAATGGCTGGTATGTCAAGTTACTACTTGAAGTTGAAGTTCCCGATCAAAGAGGGGGTCGGGGTAGTGTGTGGAAGCCAGAAGTAAAAGCTGTTTTGCAGCCATGTCAAAAGAAACCTGATGTATTAAAGATGTAGTGTGGCATAAAATGAAGGAAATAGAAGAGGGCACAATAAAGGTAGAGTCAGCCGACCCCCAACTCGAGGACCCCACTCAGTATGGAGGAGCAGGGGAGAAGTTGGAGCCAACATAGCTTTTTGGTTCCGAGAAGATAGCTAAGGTCGGGGATGGGTTGAAACCAAGCCTGAAGAAGAAGTTAGTGGACTTCTTGAAGGAATACGCAAATGTTTTCGCGTGGATTCATGAGGATATGCCCGAAATAGATCCTCGGGTCATCATTCATCGCCTGACAATAGATCGGGCTCATAAGACGGTGAAGGAGAAAATGAAGACTGGATAAGTTGATGAAAGTTGGGTTTATCAGGGAAGTTAAGTACCCGGAGTGGGTATCAAATGTGGTCTCAGTGAAGAAGGCCAATGGCAAGTGTTGTGTGTGGATTTCTCTGATTTAAATACAAGGTTTGCCCAAATGACAACTTTCAACTTCCTAAGGTGGACCAGCTGGTGGACTAGACAGCCTTTCATGGGATAGTAAGTTTTATAGATGCATTCTCAGGATACAATCAGATCAAAATGTGTCCCGATGATCAAGAAAATACAACCTTCATCACAGACCAATGGCTGTATTGCTACAAGGTGATGTATTTTCGATTGAAGAACGATGGGTCAACGTATCAAATATTGGTGAACCGGGTCTTCAAGCCCCATCATCGGCAAGACGATTCAGGTCTATGTCAATGACATGAAAACAATGATTGTAATATCAGAGGACCATTTGAGGGACCTAAGAGAAACTTTTGAACTCTTGAGGAGGTATAAGATGAGGCCAAATCCAGAAAAAATGTGCCTTCAGGGTATCATTGGTAAAGTTTTTGGGGTACATGGTCAGCGCAAGGGGAATTGAGGCCAACCCTCAGAAGATCAGGGTGGTGCTAGATCTAAAGTCACCGAGGACAGTGAAGGAGGTGCAGAGTTTGACCGGTCGGGTAGCAGCGCTCAACTGGTTTATATCAAAGGCCACTAACAAATGTCATGTCTTCTTCCAGTTGATCAAGTAGGCAAAAAAGGAAGTTGAATAGACGAACATGTACGAGAATGCATTTCAACAACTTAAAGGGTACCTAACTCAACCTCCACCTCTGGCCAAGCCAATTCCGAGTAAGATGTTATTTTTGTATTTAGTTGTTTCAAAACATGCTGTAAGTTTAGTGCTAGTATAAGAAAAGATAAAATTCAGAGGTCAATGTATTATTCTAGCAATACCTTATTAGATGCGGAAACCTGGTACCCAGCCCACGAACTGATGGCCATGTCCTTAGTACTGCAACAAGGAAGTTGCGTCCATACTTCCAAGCTCACCCCATCGGGATATATACCGACCACCCACTTAGACAAATATTGCATAGACCGGAGACCTCGGGTCATCTGTGAAATGGTCAGTAAAACTTAACGAATATGATATACATTACCTACCTCAGGTATCTATTAAGGGACAAGCTCTAGCTGATTTTGTAGCCGAGTTCACGGGGCCTTAAGTCATGATGGTCAGGGAAGAAAACAAGTGGGAATTGTTTATTGATGGGTTAGTTAGTTCACAAGGATGTGGGGTTGGTGTCATCCTCAGGAACGAACATGGTGAAAAGCTGAGCTACGCACTAAGGTTCGCGTTTGAAGCAACCAATAACGAGGCTGAGTATGAAGCGATCTTGGTCGGGCTGAGGCTTTTTAATGCGATCGAGGTAACATATGTGATAGTGAAGAGTGAAGAGTGACTCGCAGATGGCTGTCTAGCAGATAAACGATGAGTTCCGGGTGAAGAAGCCCAATACAATAGCTTACCACGCAGATGTGAAAAGAATGGTATGAGGAATTGAGAATGTGAGCTTCGAGCAGGTCGATCAAGAGAATAATCAGCAGGCAGATTCATTGGGTCGGTTGGCGCCGTCCATCAAGTTTAAGATTCCTCGAGTCATCCCCTTAGATATCTTAGAGCCTAATAGTGTGGGAGAATGAACCGACCTGGATGGACCCAATCAAGAGGTACCTATAATCTGGAGATTTACCAGAGGACAAGAAATAGGTAGGAAGGTTGAAGTATCGAAGTGCATGTTTTTGCTTGATAGATGAAGTGTTGTATAGAATGAGCTACATAATGTCGTATTTGAGGTGTCTTGGGTTTGAGGAGGCAAATTATGTGTTGAGAGAAATTCCTGAATGAATCTGCGGAAGCCACTCTAGTGGGAAATCAATTTCCTACAAGGCACTCAGGTATGGTTTTTTCTGGTCACCAATGCATCATGATAGATTCGAAGTGGCCCGAGCATGTGATGGATGTCAGAGGAATGCTAATGTGACTCACCAACCATCCGAGCAACTGACCACCTTGTCGAGTCCTTGGTCGTTTCCCCAGTGGAGGTTGGATCTCATTGGACCTATGCCAATGGGTCGAGGATATGTCAAGTTTACAATCGTAGCAATCGACTATTTCACCAAGTAGAAGCGGTGAACAAAACAACAATCTGTAGGCGAGGCTCAGGTTATGTAAGGGTTTATGGGTTGAAGAACTGCAAGAAGTTCCATGGGCACATCAGACAACTTACAAAGACTCCACAAGGGAAACGTCTTTCTCGTTGGCTTATAGATATGAAGTAATGATTCCAGCAGAGATCGAGAAGACCCATCGGGTCTAATATTTTAAAGAATGACAAAATGAACTTCTCCTCAGGCACCACCTTATTCTGGTCGGGGAGAAAAGAAAGAGGTCGATGCTCAAAATGGCAGCATATCGAAAAAGGATGACCCGTTTCTATAACAAGAGGGTCCGGGTATGAACCTTCTGTCCCAGAGATTTGGTCTTAAGGCGAGTCACCCTGAATACAAGGAATTCCGAAGAAGGCTCACCGGGAGGCAAATAGGAAGGGGCTTATAAGGTTGCTGAGGTCATCAGGTTGGGTGTCTATCACCTGGAACAATTGGACAACATCAGACTCAAGAAGCCTTGGAATGCAGAAATGCTAAGAATGTATTTTCAATAGAGTCTCTCTTAACATGACCATCAAAGAGTTGTAAGAATGACAATAGATCCCAAGAATATAGATAGAGCTTTCCTTTTATAAATAAAAACTTGTACACATACGCTTGTTTATTATTTGAATGGGAAAGACTTATTTAATATTCTTGGGAAATACTCATGATCGGAATACAACAAGGGGTGCAAGACATGTGGGAAAAGTGCGCACCCTAGTGACACGTCAATCCCTGGTGTCTAGGCATAGCAAGCAGACCCGGACCCGATCCGGGTCCGCATGGACCCGGACAACCCAGGTCCGGTTAGACCCGGATCCGTAAAAAAAAATTTACGAATCCGGGTTTTTATTTTGAAGACCTGCATTTAACCGGGTCCGGATGCGGGTCCGGGTGGTTCTGGACCCGGTTAAATAAAAAAATAAAAAAAAAACAAAAACAAAAACAAATTAATTTAACCTTAAATCCCTCTTAAATCAAAACGTAAAATCCTTAACCCACGGGCCAAATGTATCAAAAAGCATTCACTACACTATGTACCCGCCAACTTTTTGATCCAAATATTTTCCAAATTTAACTAAAATAAATATAAAAAAATTCTCCAGCTTGATCTTGTTTCTCTGATTTTTTCTCCTTTTAATTTTTTTCCCCTATATTCAGTTACCTTATAATCTAAACACCTGAGAATTTTGCAACAAAACTATTACCGTTGAAGACCAAATTTTTAAAAATGGCGTCAAATTCTCAACAGCGGCAACATCATCAAACTCAAGCAGCGGCGACACCACAATCTTCAGAGGATCGATGTAGGGATAGTTATTGATTAAGAACGTGCAAGAATAGAGGATCCTGCTCTGTCTATTGCTGGAGCTGTGCAGTCACAGAAATCGGTTGTGCGGGCAATTTCACAATTGCAGTCGCTTCCTGGTGGGGATGTGAAGTTGTTGTGTGATACTGTTGTTGAGAGTGTGAGGCAGCTTACTATATATGATAGGGTTATGGTATATAAGTTTCATGTGGAAAAAAAACAATGGAGGAGTTGCGGATCCCGGATCCGGATCCGTGTATACCCCCGTCCGGACCTGGATGCATTTTATCGGGTCCACATCCGGACCCGGGTCGGCTGAAGAGCATGCGGATCTGGATCTGGCTGAGCTGGAACGTTAATACCTAATGGCTTGCACTTTTGGGGAATATAACAAGAATGAATGTGTGGCGTTTGGCGCCTCAGGTATCCATAACACGTTCGGCGAGAGATTCAGCATGGCATTTGGTGCCCCAATGTAATCATAACACGTATGGATTGAAGACAGATGTGGGGTACTACGGTATCATTGGGTTTGCATAGCACGGGGAGGGCCCACATGCCTTCATGGCGTTTGCAGCCTTAGGATGTGCCTAGCATAGGGAATGGAAATGCCCATATGGCGTTGGCCATCACATTTCGAACATGCCGAGCATAGCACGGGGAAGGCTGAGAGGCCTATGTGGCATTTGCAGGCATAGGATTTTGCCTAGCATAAGGACAATCTCCTTATGAAGTTGGCCGCCCCTACTGTCCGTAGCTCGGTTCGCCGAGAATTTGCACTGTGAGATTCAAAATTATTATTTTGGGTAATATGGGGTAGGACGTTGCTTCAGTTCCCTCGATGATTTTGGGTCTGTGCAGAGTGTGTGATACGTCACCCTTGTTACATTTATCGTCGTTTATTTTATTTTTACATGACTTGGTATGGGACGCCACTAACAATGTTCGTGAGGATGACTGGAGGATGAAAATCTTCCCTCAATGTCTTTGAGATTGTGGATATAATGGCTCAGGACTGCATTCGTTCTACCGAGACCATATTATTGAATGGCACATGAAGGCATACTCCCTTGTGGCTAAGTGGTTATGATGGCTCGGGGCTGCATTCATTCCGCCGAGGCCATGCTGTGTGATGGCACAATGAGGGAACATTCCCTTGTGGCCAATTGGTTATGATTGGCTCGGGGTCGAATATGTCCCACCAAGGCCTTGTTATGTTCGTTAGCATGAGAACATAATTTCTCCTCATGTCCTTCGTTGAGTGGCACAAGAATGGATCATTCCCTTGTGGCCATATTTGTATTGGCTCGAGACTGGGTTATGTCCCGACGATGCCCTATTGTAGTGTGTTGGCACAATGAGGGGTCATTCCCTTGTGGACAATTTTATTGATCAGCTCGGGGATGAGTTACGTAGCCATATTGCTGTAATAGACGAAGGATGGGAGTTTTCCCTCATAATTTGACTTGTTTTGTATGTCTTTGCAGATCATTCCATTCTAGGATCACAACATGTCAAGAGCATGCATCAGCCAGAGTTGGCATAAGATGAGCTTCTTCAAGCGAAGAAGCCAGTGGATTGACTGACCAGAGTTAATTCAAATCCACATCTTCAATCTGAGAAGGCCTAATGGAATAGATGACCAAGTTATGAATAAGAAGTAGAGGTGCAAATCAGGATTGTGAACCAGATGTGAATTTTCACAATGAGTATTGAAGCTTGCAGTTGCGGTACCCGTTATGAGGTGGTGCAGACGAGATTCTAGACTTGATGAAAATTGAGCATCGGTATGAGAATGAACCACCATCTTTTATGAAGTTCCCAACATCAACTCGCCAACTCGTTCATATCGAGAACTATGAGACATATGCTACCCCGGGGTAGTTCAAATACCGATGAGTGGTCGAATGAGATTTGTACTTGGCCAAGTGAGAATGATTAAGGTCCAAGGGCTCAGAGAGGTTGATGTCGGACAGGGGGTCCTGACCCTGCTATACAGAACAGTCCTCACGATGGCAGAACCTGTTGGTGATGAAGCAAGTTGGGATACTGACCCGACCTAGAGAAGAAGTGCTAGATTTGGTAGCATTGGAGTATTTGTAAAAGTGGACCCGATGAATTCCATGTGTTACAACCTGACCTGGTTAGAGAATTCAGGAAGTTTGATCAAACATCATCTGCCTCGGCATGGCGACCCGAGGAACGAATATGAGATCACATGCTGATCTGTATTGAAGCCACATGATGTATGTCTACTTGGAAGTTTGGGCCTCCAGAAGGCTGATGTGATGGAAGTTGATTAATGACTCTCCTTGGGAAGAGACTCTGACAGACAGAACAATACCGGAGCAGTTGAACCGCAGGCTGTCACACCAACAAAGTGTGTAGTAGTGGCCAAAAGATTGAAGTGATGGGTTTTTGCCAACATAGGGTGGTTGAGCTAAGTGTCAATACGACTGTTTGCTGAGCGATTGGGGAAAAACAGCGTGAGGGTAATGATGGCATGGTGACGACGACTGTCATCATAAGTTGATAGAATATCGGATTTAGAAGCTTATATAAAGGAGTTCAAGATTCAGATTAAAGGGTTATAAAATTTTACATCTCACCACTTAGAGAGAAGCCAAGAGAGCAAAGAGTCTAGTGATAGAGAGAGAAAATAGATCGACATTTGACCAATTGAGAGAATTGTAACGGGATTGTTATAAGACCCGATGTGTTATTTACTATTTGTAAGCTCTAAACCTCACTTGTAGCTCGGGTCGGTTTTGACCCCGAGCAGGTAATAAAATATTCATTTTCTCCCGTGGATGTAAGTTGGAGCCACTCTTCGTCAATTGGAATGAAAAACAACAGCCAACAAAGTTAATTCTAATTCGCAGCAATCACACAATATCCAGAACAGTTTCATTTGCATAAAATATTTTTACGCCTAATCCACAGCCTTGAGGGATACATCAAAGCACTAGAGTTGTCTATGTCGTATTACCGATATCAACCACTAACACACATAGTAAAGAGCAGATTAGCTTTAGCACCATCTCCCTAGTTTGACCGCTTAATTTGTAATATTTTCACTTCTTTTTCTATACATCTTCCTTTTTCTTAATTAATAGAATAAAGTTAAAAACAATACTGTAGATAATGGTATAATACCAATAAAATGTTAAATAAACTGCACATCATAAATTCATAACCGTCGTTTTATACCATTGATGAAGGTAACTGAGCTCTAATAACAATGTTTAAATCATTTTTTTTAACGTTGGAAACCCGCCGCCAAACCATCCGACCCGAGCTTAAGCGGAACAGGTAAAACCCTCGACTGCCCCATAATCTTACAAGAAATGCACCCGCTTGACTCAAACTCATGACCTGACAATCAAATCTTAAACCATTTGCCACTAAACCATACCCTTAAGGGGCGTTTAAATCATACTTGTTAAAAACTCAGAACCATAAAATTCATTTACCCGAAAAAATGCAGTAGTAAGTTTATTCTATAAATTTTTTCGTCCATTCATTAGTTTAATTACATATACAATATATATAACATATTTACACAGTTGAACTATTGAAATGAATTCCACATTAAATAAATGAGGAACATGCTCATCAGTCTTAAAATAAGACCTGCAATTACATTTAATTGTAGTAATAGAAAAAGTATTAGAATTTACTAGTTCATTTCTCCTTGCTAGTTGTTGCCTCTGGAAGTTTGAAGGTGGGAGGTTTGTCAGCACCTCTCCTTGAGTACTCTCTCCATCTTCGTGCTGCTGCTGCTGTCCTCTTTGCTCTTTCCTTCACTTCCTCTTCTGCAACAACCACACACAAGATTACTTCTACATAAATGTTCGTTTGTTAGCTTGATTAGTATTCTGGTCATACAATTTAATTCTCAAAATCCTTGTTGTTTTTTCTATGCCTTCCATATGTCAAAAACAACATGATTTGATTATGGAAATGATTTTTCCGTCTCCATTTGCTCAAATAAAGTTTCTGGAGAATGATCATGTACCAATTCCCTCTCTGTTAATGAAGGGTTTGGTTCCTTTGGACAACACTGAAATTTAGGGGTGTTCACGGGTCGGGTTGAGTTTTTTTGAATTTTGTGAGAACCCGAACCCGAAATTTGAGAGGTGAAACCCGATCGGGTCGGATTGGGTCGTCGGATTGGCCAAAAAAAAAATTAATGATTTAATTATTTTAAAATATAAATACTAGTTATTTTATGTCCTGAAAATTATCATATATATAAAATTTCAAGATAACAAAAGTAATAAACAAATGAAATAATAGTAAAAACTTTAAAAAAATAATAAAACTTTTAGAAAAATAATAAAAATCTAATAGGATCGGGTCGGATTTTAATATCAAACTCGTGACCCAACTCGAAAATATCAGGTTGGGTCGGATTAACTCGGAAAATCATTTTTTTTTTTTTTTTTTGAAAACCGCACGGGTCTGGTCACGGGTTGACCCGAAAATTTATACACCCCTACTGAAATTCAACAATTTTACTAGATTTTGGTATTTTATAGGGTTATCCACTATCGATTCATGACTCGGGAGAGTGCGTTAATTAAGTTTTAAGGTATTTATAAACATTTGATAGTTGTATGCGTAAAAAATAAATTAATACATATTAAGAACAGTAAACTTAAGAATTAAAGTACCAAGGAAAGATTACTCAAGCTGAGAAGATAGTAGCAACTTCCTTGTACTAAATCCATCATACCTGAATTTTGATAGTCTTTCGGCGTGCCCCAAACATTACTCCAGAATGATCCAGTTTTATCAGAATATTTCTCCTGATTCATCATCCTTATTTTAGCTTGTTCCTGCAAAAAAAAAAAAAAACCCTCGGAGTTATCATTCATAGACAGATAAAATCAATGAGAGAATACAGCAATTTAGAACTTAACGACCCAAAATCAATAAGCATACAGCATTTCTTCGGAAAAGGTCACTGCAATAAAGACTTTTATTTCAAGCAAAGCATAAGAAGATTTAAGGATTTGTTTAGCCTATGCTTTAGGCAGTTCAAGCCAAACCATAATGTTACAACAAAATTGTCAATAAGAAAAAGATTAACTTGATTTAAGACGTATATAACCATACCAAAACTTTTGCTTGCTTCTTTTCCCATCGAGAACTTGCCTGGCAAATAATTGCATCAAATTAATCAGAAATACTCAACTGACTAATAAGATACTGAAAACAAGCCAAGCAGATCCCAAAATGGGGATGAATTTAGTTCTCTTTTGCAAGACCATGCAAATGTAAGATGGTAAGCAACAATTCATCCAGTTGACAGAAAGGATAATATAGAAAATATCAAAAGTAACATTCTTACCATCCTAAAAACATCAGTCGAGCCAGATCCCATTCCTGAAAGCATCATGGCTACCTGATCAACATCCAAAATGCCCAAGATTTAACAAATCAAAAGCCAATTAAAGGAAAACAATCAAACGAGTCGTATAAGAATACATTTCGTGAGATATATAGAAGTTCTTCTATGCTCAGAAGAAGAAGCGAAATTTTTTTGTTTTGCACAAATATTTAGCTAAAAGAAAATGCCATAAAATCTTCAATGAAGCAGGTAATATGTACATCTTAAATCAATTAACAGGAGGGCTAAACATCAGATATTTGTTATCTTTCATGTTCCATCAGCCTGAATTTAATCAGCAACTTGCCAAATAGATTAGGAGGAAATGATCGTAAGCGTAGATGCGACACAGAATAGTTACATCTAACTCTTAACAATAAAGTAGCAAAAATTGTTTGTGTATCTAAGCAAGAATGCCGAAAATGTAACAGAAAATCTTACATTTACTCTTTCTACTCGGCGCATTTCGTCTTCAAGCAAAGACAACTGTTGAGCAGAAGTCCTATGAATGCAATCAACTGGGCTGAAAAACATATGGAATCATCATCTTCAGTTTATAGATATAAATCAACATATGACAATGACTTGGAGTGAGACATAATGTAAGAATATAACATGTTCAATATTAACGAATTGATAATAATCCTAAATTAGTAAATTATTGCTGGAAGAATATATAATGGCATCAAAATAATAGAGCACATATGAACACAGTAATGTATAGATAAAACTTTTGTTGTTACTGAAGTCATAAATTGATATCATAAATAAAAGCATCAAGACAATTAAAAAAAAAAGTATCCACAAGGAAGGAACCTACCAAGTTTCAATAGCTTGTTGAATTAATTCATTGTTTCCCCACTGGCTGTAAACTCTTGCTCTTCCAAAGTCCTCTTCAATTTTAAAAACATCCGGGGCCACATTGGCACAATTTTTACAGCCTGTGAAGAAAATATGCCAGCTTCAGTAAAATTCTTAGAATTTCTAGGAACTTATGTATCCTTCATCTTAGAATATAGTCTGTAAGAGTTTGTATATTAAATAGTAATATGAATCCCACATAGAAAATGTAAAGGGAATATGAAAAGTTTATAAGTGGTTTTTGCACACTTATATTAAGTTGGATGATAAGGCTTGGGCTTGGGCTTGGGCTTGGGCTTGGGTGTATGGTTTGGATGTATGGTTGGCATGATAATTAATATATATATTTAATATATATATTAATTGGTCAAAAGATGGGCCTTGGGATAATTGGTCAAAAGATGGGCCTTGGGATATAATTGGTCAAAAGATGGGCCTTGGGATATTAATTGGTCAAAAGAGTTTGTGATTAATTAGCCTCCATGGAATAATTTTCTGTTTTGTTTATTTTTGGATTTAAATCTTAATTTAAATCAAAAGAACACAACTCTACTCAAAGGTCATCAACCCTGCATCAGTCTCCAACTGTTTCTAACTGTCTATTTATATAGAACAGTTTGTATTTGAAGATATATACTTTTTATGAAAAACGTGGATTATCACATCTGATCTTTGGAAACGAAATATTGAGTAGATTCGCCAGGGGTCGATTTCCGTGCAGAATTTCGACTTCAGATTGTTGAATCCTGGTGGCAGACGTCCGTAGAACTACAAGCACAAGAGTAGGGACGAAATTCTGCTATAGGACATAGCATTACGCTAGCCTCAATCTCAAGTCTGTGAGTTTATATATTTTGTTTACTTGAATTGTAAGTTCTGTCTTTGGTTTGGTTTGTAATTTTATTTATAAGTTTCTAATATTGTTTGTAAAGATTCTGTTTCAATAAGATTATCACTTTCGTTGATTGTTTCATTCCTTCATCTTAGAATATAGTCTTCTGCGTACACAATTTGTAAAAGAGAGCTTTAAAAGTAGTAATGCTAGGAAAATGCCTTAACTTCCCAGATGCACTTCAGCACCTACCATAGTAATGCTAGGAAAATGCCTTAACTTCCCAGATGCACTTCAGCACCTACCTTCACAGTCTATAAGCTTTTTCATAATCTACAACTGCTTGAAATAATAAAATTTTAGATGCTGACATCACAATCCCAGGGCTCAAAGTGACTTTATGCATACCTATGCAACTGAATTCATCGACAAACACGTGATCCTTTCGGCAGGAATCATCCAAGAAAGGATTGGTAGCAGTCAATGAATACCCATGAA